>PVJL010008776.1:39156-63648 GCA_004026885.1 Lyroderma lyra
GGGGGTCATGAAAACAATGTATGTGGGAGATTCTGAGGGAAAATACTCATCATTAAAGACAGGCCGCTGGGAAACACGGGGTGGGGGGGGGTAAGCCCTAAGGCAGAGGGCGTGCGCAGAACGGGGAGGCGGTGGGAAGGAAGACACCGGGAGGGACCGGCGGCGCGTGAGCGCCCATTAAGTATCGAGGATCTTCAGGAAGGAGAAAAAAGCCACTTTCAGTTAACATGACTGCCTGGAACTGCGTGAGAAAGACACAGGGAAGTTTAAAAAAAAGAAGGGGAAAGCAGGTATAAAAATGAGAAAGAGACTCATTACGGTAGGGATTTACAATTTTTGGTCACTACAAAATATCCCACTGCAGAAGTTACACGAGGAAAATTTAAATAGTGGCCCCTAACGCAAATGTAGGTACAGATTTTAAAGGCTCAGCAGACAGTACTGTAGAAGCACGGCTTTCTAAGGAGAACGTGTACACTGAGAAAACAGAGCGTACCGAATACCGATACCGGTGACCCCGTAAAACACAGCCCCTCCATACCGGATCGCAGGACACGGCGCTGGGGGGACCTAACAGCCATGTTAATGGGGACCGCTGTGCGACGAGCGGGCTCACACTTCTACCGGGAGATACTGGCACGATGCCTGGGACATGCTTTAAAATTTACAGCAAAAGTATGAAGAAAATACAGCAAATTTCAAAATTCTTGAATCTTAATGATAAATGAAAATCTCATTAAAAATTTGAATACTTAAAACACACACACACACACACACACACACACTTTAAGGGGGAAAACAGGCAGACTAAATAGGAACCATGGGAGAAAAACAGGTATGGAGAGAAACAGTGGTCAGAAAGTTGGGGCAGCAAACAAAATTTGGGGAGAGGCCAAAGAGTATCAAAGTTTCAAGAAGAAATATGAGATGAAAATGTAAATTTTAAATTTTTGTTCATTCCATCTCCTCACCAGAAGGTTTAAAGACGGCTTATAAAATCAGACACAACAGGAAGTAACAAGGAAACAAGGTCAGGGCAGAGCAAAAGGGAGAACTCACTCGACAGGTGACAACAAGGTCAGCACAGGTAGAGTCCCAGCAGGGACTGGCCCAACCAGTGCGGCCGGGAGAAAGCACAGAGCCGGCAGGGGCAGAGGGCTTGGAGCCGGCCGGGAGAGAGGGCACGGAGCCAGAATAGTGGGCAGAGAGGAGGGTGAGAGGGGGCGCAGGTGAAGGCGTAAAGGGGAGCGCAGAGAACTGCACCGAGGAATCTAGCGGGAAGGAAAGGAGGAGGAACCCAGAGCTCACCTGTGGCAGTCCCGGCTTGAGAGAAGAAAATTCACTTGTCTGGAGAAAGAGAGCTGTAACACTGAGTCCCTGGTGACTTCGCTGGGTTATGTGTCTATGCGTAAACGTGTATGTGAATGAAATAGGTGTTACCTCGTTTTCCATGGGAAGGATAAACAGCTTGTCTACAGAGCCAGGGAAACAATGGTGGAGGTAGGATTGGTATCTGACTCCTTTTACTAGATTCTGACCCATGTGTGAAGACAAAGTGAAAATAAGGTAGGTCTAGCCCGCTCAGTAGGGTGCTAGGTCACTTACTTCAGGGCCAAGAAGAGAGTAGCTTGTCGAGACAGAAACGTTCTAACTCGTGACCAGGAATCCCTATGTGCCCAACCATCCCTCATCCCTTTGAAAATCAGTTTTTCCATAACCCCAGCAAGCAAGATTTTGCCAAGGTTTCCTTTCTGAAGTCTACAAGACCAAAACTTCCGTTGTTTTCCGAAGATAAAGTGATAATACCGAGTACCCATTTTTAAAAGACACATCCACACTCCAAGTTCTTAAAGAATTGGTTCTGCTGTTTATGCCTCGATTAATGCTTGTAAAACTCACCCTGAAACTGCCATCCAAGTACCCATGTACCGCCCTCCCTACAATGGGCCACACATAAAACAAAGGCATAACTTTGCCGGAATTTAAAAAAGGAGCTAGAGAACTAAAGAAACACACACTTTAGTCCTAAGAGAAAAAAATGGCACATTAAAAGCAGAAGATCTAATATTAAAAAATAAACACACCAAAAATTTACAATAAAAAGGTAAGAGTCAAAGATGGCAAGGCTACTACCCAAAGTCACGAAGAAATTAAAGAGGCCACAGAAGCTGACAATTAAGACAACTTCCAATCTTTTCCCATGCCATTCAGAAAACAAGTGGCAGAAACCAGATCACAGTAAGTTAAGGAGTTAGTAAGTAGAAGAACAAAGTGGAAATTAAACCCCAAGAGGTACGACAGTGAAAGCAAGCACCAGAGCAGCAACTTGAAGGGGCGCCAACCAAGAGGAAGTATTTAGAAAGAGGAAGATCTGAGCATGTTTCATCCGAGAGCCAGTGGGGAGAGCCGACCACCAGGCCAGGAGAGCGAGCAGAGCGCGCCAAGGCTGGAGGGGACGGGCCCGCGTGCAGACTCAGGTGTTGGGCTCAAAGAGCAGGACCGCCTCCACCTCGGAGATCAGAGGAGGAAAGGCCAGGACAGACGCAGACGACCCTGAAGGTGACAGGAATGGGAATTCACATCCAGGGTCTTTCCGTTCACAGCGCTTCCCATAGAGCCGTTATTGCATCACGTCGTGCAGTCTGAAGTTCAAACTGGACAGGAAAAGGGACCAAGCTGCCTGACACACCCCACCAAGCCCCCCTGCCCCACCCCACCAAGGCAACCATTTTAGAACAGAAAAGCAATCTAGAAGGAAAAAACAAAACAAAACATGTTTTGTGGGCGGCCTTAAAAGCACAGGCTTTGGAGTCAGGACGGCGGAGACCAGCTCCATCATTCATTAGCTGGATGAGCTCAGGTGACCTATTTGATGGCTGTGTCAATATGGTCACCTGGAAAATGAGGAGTTATGAAGATTAAATGGAAAAAATCTATGAAAAGAGCTCAGGGAAAAGCTGGGCACACAGGAGCCTCCTAAACGTCACGAGCTGTTATAAAAACCAGTTACTGTGAGCGGAGTTCTTCGTGGAGGTTCCAACAGTCCCTAAATACGGTGGTCTTAAATGACACACATGTCCGCCTGGGGGACGGAAATTGCAGACGCAGAAGTACAAACCAAACCTTGTAGCAACTGATGACGTTTCGTCCTCTACTATAAATCTGCCAAGAAAATTACTTCAGTTCCGCAAACAGGACCCCAGTGCACCCAACAATTACCTGAACTGAGCTATAAAGTGCTGACTAACCGTATTTCTCCCCACGAGGGACACTTCCACAGAACACTTCATCATATAAGAGAAACGTAAAGCATTTCACACTCTTAGAGGCTGTGAAGACTTACAATCCAGTTGCTTAACACAGACAGTGGACAGATGATCAGTGTCGTTCTAGATCTCTCTTCAGCATCAGTTTTCTTTGAATCCTCCAGGGCTGGTGCTCCTGAAAGAATGGATCAGTGACACACACTTCAGAGGCTTTTTCTCAAATACAGATGAGGTCAACAAAGAGAAGAGTCGTGTACCTCTATGACAAGAGCGATTAGAAGAATCAAGATAAACAGGGACTTCTGTCTCCAGCTCTGTAAGGAAGAGCAACGAGACTTCCCTGGCCGCTTTCGACACCTACATATCCCGATAGCGTGGGGCAGAGGCTTGACTGGGAGGGGCACGGGAGGACGTGCGGAATACCTCCTGACTTAAGTCATCCAGGGTCATCATTAAGATGGACATCTGTTCCATGCAGTTGCCCGAATCTGTGTTTGTTAACATGGTGGCCAGGCGCTGAGACGGCCCCAGTGGCCGTCCACCCCGACAGTCAACCTTGTGCAGCCCGGCCCCACACTCTACCAGGGCTGGTCCGTGTGACTGCCAGCGTGGTCGGCACTGGCGGTACCGTCACTTCTGAGATTAAGTTACAGAAGATGCCGCTGCTCGCTTGCTTTCCCATCACCCCCTCCGGGGGGAGCCCGTGTTGTGGGGACCCCTCCGGCAGCCTGTGGAAGGACACCGTCCAATTTTACCTCCACTCCCCAGGACTGAACCCGCATGCGTTTCCCTAGGCTTACGGGTCGTTCGGGTTTTCCTGCCGTAGACTGTACGTTTGTGTTCTCAGCAGCTCTTCCATTGGCTTCTCTTGTTCTAACTGATCTGTGGTGGGTTCTATACAGATCCCACACACCAGTCCTGTGTAAGCTGTGTTGTGACAAACAGCTTCCTGGCCTGACCATTTTTCACTGCGTATGGTGCCTTTTGGTGCGTGGAAATTCTAAATGCAGTAAAATTTAATTAATCTTCCTCTTATGACTTGGTGTGTTTCACTGAAGAAATCACTACTTACACCAGACATGGCTTCTGTCTCCACTCTGATTTTTGTGTCCATTCTGTTTCTCTTCCAGGAATATGCTTATTTTGGTTTCTCTCTTGTATTACAGCTATGTGTCTACAATAGAAGGGGACTTTTGGTGTGACCTTAATTCTACCTCAATTCCATTTCTACCTTAATGCTGCCTCTACTGAAAGTTCAGCATGTCTAAAATCAGGGAGAAGCAGAATCTACCCGAAAGGCCGTGTGTTCTACGCCTAACGCCCGGGTCTGAGAGCCGCGGCGTCAGCTCGCCTTCTCGTCCGCGTCAGCTCGGACGGCACCTTCCTAAACGGGCGTCTGCGGTCCACCCCCGGCCCACTGCCCGCTGTCCTCCTCACAGAGCTTACTGCCTGTAACTAGTCATCGGTCTGACGCTTCTCTCCCACGTGGGCGAACGCTCCAGGACAGCACACTTCTGTCTGCTGTGTGCCCAACAGGCACAACGGAACAAGGGACAGAGAGCCAATGTGTCCCCAACCTCAGCCCTCACTCAACCGCTTTCCCTCTCAAATACACAGACTCTTAAGCACTGCTGCGCTCCTGTCAATTACCAAACAATAAACATCACTAACTCTTAAGTGAAAAGCAAATTCTACGCATCCCAAGGAAATCCTTATAATTCTAATCTAAATTATTCCAAATTAAATTAAGTTTTAAAGCAGCCATAAATTGCTGTGCATTCACCACAAGAAATGGCTCTGCTATTCAGATGAATAAGGGACAATCTCCTCTCATTCATTTTTTACCTAAATAAAGTAACAAAATAGGAAAAGGTACTGGAAGAAAAACACATCAAAATGCAATTTAAAAAAAAACAGGATTGTTACTTTTTTCTTGTCTCCACTTTCTAAACTTCTTATAATACGGTTTTATAACTTTTTTGTCATTAAAATTTTTTTCATTGAAAAATAGATAAAAACCAACGAAACCAAAGCCAAAAAGCAGCCGACGTACTGACCTTTCTTCAGCATTTTCCTTTTTGCTGCAGGAGGAGACGAAGTGAGCGCACAAGCCAAGTCTGCATCTTCCTTAGCCTTCGAAGGCCCTGCTGACGTAAAAACCACAGAATCAGGACACGTGGGCAACGAACCCTCTCGGAGTTCAGGTACAGGTCCTGAGGACAGGAGGCACAAGACCACTTCTATGCCACCTAAGAGCTTACGCTGTTGAAAAGGAAAAAAATGACGGCTAGTACCCGAAACGGCCTCTGGCACTCTCTCTCCAGTTCCGGGAAGGAATCCAGTCACTTGTGACAAACTGTCGCTTTTCCGGAGGTGAAGTGATTCCGCCCCCAGGTGGAAGGAGAATGCTCCCAAGGAGAAAGGAGTGTGACTTGGAATGGTGAGGGGGCCAGAATTTCAGGTCAGACAGTGGGGATGAGATTCCCCAAACGCAATACAATTTCTCAACTAATCAGAAATACAGTATGATCTGACATACAGGAAAAGGAAATAAAGCACATGCTTCAAAGATAAAGGAAAAAGTGGAGGTACTCACTGATTATTTTTACATTTGGAAGATAACGCAAACTAACACTATTTCTAAGAACACATTCCCCCTCTACTTTTGAAATTACAAGTTAGACATACAAATAAGGATTTATTGAAGTCATTTCATAAGTAGAAAATCACCTTGCTTTGTTTAAAGTTGATTTAAATATTTTCTCTGAGATTTTAACTTGAAATTACTCTTTCGATTTGCCTCATTTATTCCACACTCGTGGTAAGCTCCCTGCACAGTCACATATAAACAGCAGTCAGTTTTCAGGGTTATTAGTAAAGAATTCCAAGCCAGAGAGGATGAATCAGTGGGGTTTTATTTTAATAATTAAGTGTGGATGACAGATATGGAGATGTGGATACACACCTTTTACTCTGCTTTTAGTCTCTGACTGTGCATTTTTCAGCTTGCCTACAAACAAAACCAAATATAAAAATGATCACACAGGAAGTTAGAATACAGGACATAGTATCAAATCCAGTTCATGTTACCTTTCATTTTCTGTGGCAATTTACTTGTTTCAATATCCTCTGAATCGCTGCTTTCAGTGTAGTGGACAGCAGTTTTTCTTCTAAAATTAAGTATATGCAAATTTTTTATCAACCCAAAACAAAATGGAATATAAAAACATATGTCTAACTAAAGCAACACAAATGCTTTTTGGCTTGTCCAGGCTATTTTTTGAAAAAATTTCAAGGAAAACATTTTATTTGACAAATGAAAGTCAAATTAGCAAAAAGTATTTTGCTTCTATAACCAGATGCACTTACCATACAAAAAAAAAGTACCACGATTAAAATAAATCTGGCAAAATAAACCATTCTAAAATAGCAATCATTTCAATACTGAGTTCAATTCAATTCAAATACTTTACATAAAACTAGGACAAAAAAAATGAAGGAAATGACTAGTATCAAGGAAAACACTAGATACTGGCATCTAATGTAATAAGCAGCTCAGAAGCAAAAATGTCAATCCTTCACGATAAAAAGCTTTGTAGCTCTAGTGTACAAGCAGAACAGCACAGGGGTTCGGTGCCTGAGAAGAATGGCTCAGGAGTCAGACTGCACAGGCTCCAATGTCCCCGCTGCCTTCTCTGCTGTGTGACTCTGGGCACTGGCTTCCTCATTTAGAAAACAGGAATGAAGGTACCGTGAGAATGCATACAGACGCCCCAGTCGGGCCCGTGCACAGGAAGCACACGTGTACCAGATGTCACGCGTGCGGCTGGTTGTGTGGTTTCTCCCGCGCCCTCACTACCACTGCCGTAGCCTTCAGTCTGAGCGTGTCCACCACTGGTACCCAGGCTCACCGTCAGTTCTGAGCGGTCAGATTTGCGATTCCGACAGAAGGAAACAGGCGAGTCCTGGCTCTGGGCCCAGTTCAGGTGGGCTTAATGAGAGGGAACCACCAACAGAGCCCAGTTTTCAGAGGTGTTGCAGAAAGAGCTAACAGAAACTCAGATCTGCAGTTACACAAACACTGATGAGAACACTATAACAAAAGCCAGTATTTAGATCTACTTCAGAGGGTGAAGGAAATTTATAAAGTTAACAGATTCATGCTGAGATCATGGGGCAGTATGTGTTTTATTCAAATACTTCCTCTAGCCCACATTAATATTAATATAATACTCTCCATAAATAACTGTACCATGTCTTATTTCCACTAAAGGTGCAGTGAGGAAGAACTGAGATGTGCAAAGACTGCCTGTGACAAGCCATCCAATACCTGCACCAGGGTTCGTCTCCTCAAATGCACAGAGAAAATTCTTCTAAGTCTCAACAAAAACAAAACACCTAGAAGCTAAGTTTATGTCCTGAGAAACAAACAGGGAAAGGTGACAGGAAGACAAGCAATCCTTACAAATTACCAATTCACTTCTTTATAGATCAATGTTACTTTTCTTCACCTACAGACTGAGAACAGCCTACCTGCCTACGTCACAGTGATTACGTCACAAGAATGTATTTGAAAGAACTACATAACTCCAAAATAGTGGTCCTCTCTCTCCTATATACAAAACAAATGGAGGAAGTTTAAACAAACATTACATAGAACCAAACCATAACAGAGCTTACCTTTTGGAGCGGGAGCTAGACAATTCTGACTTGGACTGTTTACTTCTTCCCTTGGCATCCGAGATACTGGGTTCTCCACTACAGGTAGATGCTTCCATTTCTAGGAAAAGGACAAATGCACACAATACTAGTAAACTGTCTTAGACTGGCGGTCTCCTTCTCAAAACCTTGGTTTTCCAACTACATAGTTCAACTTTCTTAACATCTTCACTCCTGTTCTTTCATCACTCTGCCAGTTCCTATTTCCTGATTTAGCATTTCCTCACTAACAAGTGCCTTCACTCATTTGTACCCAGCCTTTCTCGTGTGGTCCATCAGCACATGCCCACACTGGGCTGCATTTCCTGCTGGGCCACGGCAGCTGAGAGCCGTTGGGGAGAAGGGATGAGTCCATGCACAGCGGGTGTTCTAAATGTACATTCGTAAGGCTCAGCTGTCACCCTGTGTCATTTAGCAACTCTTTCATATATCACAGAGCCTCTCTACCCACCCACCAGAATGACCCATGATCCTCTGCCCACATTCTTAACTTCTTTTACACCCATATGACCTCTTTCACTTCACAAAGAACATCACGTGTCCTCTTACATAAACTCCCAATTGTTCTATAATGTTATTTCCTCAGGTATCTGTATTCTCCTTCTAATGCTAATTCATCCACCTATTCTCTTGATCTCATTTCCTCCCACAGGCCTGCAAGTTACACTTGTCATGGTATCCAAAATCTCTTCCTACCTATGGATTTGTTTTCTAAACCAAAAAGAAAAAAGAAAAAACCAGACAGAAAAGAAAAATAAAAGCCTCCAATTCTGTATCCCTCTCCAACTGTTTCTATTTCTCTCTCCTAGCTCAACTATATAATACACAACAGCACGCAGCTGTTACTTCCAATTCTCTGCCTGCTATTTTTATCTTAAAAATACTTTTCAGACTCGTTCTGTTCTCACCAGTTTCAGAAATTAGTTTTTGTGAATGTGGTTAACTACTAAATCCAGCCATGTAACTGCTACATTCAGAGACCTCTTCTTTTCCCCTCTGACTTCAGAATTGGTTCTAACCTATCTTCTCTCTTTACGTGTTGCTATCCACGCACATCACATTATAAACACCATAAACTACTGAGTTCCCAGAACAAATTTATTTTTTTCCTTCCGCTTTTTTTGCTACCCTTTCATGGGATATTTTTCTCAACCAAAAATGCTCTTTTCCTCTATCTACCATCCAATACCATCACCACCTACCTGATGAAATTTTTCCTATCAGTCCTCACAAAATTCTTTAGGAAAAGAAATCTAGTTTGTATAGTCCAAAGCTAGGGCTGGAATTACACAATTAAATTGGGAAAATCTAAATAAAATATGAGGTCAGGTTCCGAATTAAAGTTTACCTTTGACTACTCCATCTGTCTTTTCACTGGTACTGTTTCCTCCAAGTTTCACAGGTTCACTGTTGACATTACACTCCTGGATGGAAAGGCATATGGATTACTTAGTACCCTTGTCACTTGTAAATGAACTTAAAATGCATCCCATTTCAGGCTGCGTATTCTGCGTAATAAAGACCATTTAAATTGTTGCTCCATTCTGGAGCAAAGGACGGAAGTGCATTAGATGAAAAGAAAAAAATATACAAATTAATTAAAAATTTTTCCCAGGCACCTCACAGAAGAAAACCAGATGCTCTTTACATTTCACAAGGAATACAAAAAGCAAACCTCAGTTAAAAACGGCGTGTTAGTTACTGTGAGAAATAGTCACAAAACGGGACACACTCTGCAACAAAAGGAAGTCTCAAACCAAGCACCCTTCAGCGAGGCGGGCCCTGACATCCCGTCCCTCTCCTCTCTTACTCTGCTGGGCACGTTCCTCTCCACCAGACACGTGCCCTTGTCATCTACAATGCATCAATGTACACACAACTACAAAAACTTCCCAACAAGTACAACTTTATACTTCCCTATTAAAGTACTGTTAACTCTGTCTAGGTAGGGCAGGGTTCTTCCCATTGTATTTGTAATTCTTGACTTAAATCTGTAGGGAGGAGTGACAAATAAAATTGCGTTTAATTACATTAATCCTTGAAGTTTAAAAAGAAAGGCAGGTGATGATATCATGTTGTAAATCAAAACCTCACTCAGTGAGATCAGGATTGGTGGGCAGGAGTATGAAGTCTTTTTTGCTGAGAATTAGGGCTAATAAAGGATATTTTATTTTAGTTTTTAAAAAACAGAATTTTAAACAGCTGATAAAATCTCAATAAAGTTTTACTAAAAATGTGACTGAAAGAAAATCCATCCCCTTCTACTGTTACAAGAAAAAAATAATTAAAAAATCCAAAGTATAACATTTGTGAAGATATGTAACTAGAAGAGTTGTTTTAAATAATTGACCTTTTAAAGCATTAGCTCCAAGAAAAAAAGTAAATAATACTTTTCAATCTTCAATAATTAGTACAACCACTTCTATTAACAGTATGTAAACAATAATCTAAAATCTTATCCACTAATAAACAATGTCCTCTACATTATTTTTTATATTAAACATTTTCGTTTAGCAAGCTTTTTCTTCATAGACTTCAAAGGTAAACTTTCCATGAAGTCCAACCTATTAAATCATACTATGCTCCAATTTAATGGAATTTAAATCATGACATTTTACGATGTAAGTGTAGCATTTCTAAATCTATTTGAAATATTATTAGCAGGATTTTGGTTGCAACAAATTCTAAGCTGGAGATCACATTTTCAGCTTCAATTTCAACTAACGTAGCAAACTACCCTAAAATCTTCCAACTGTACAACATCTTACATGCACGGCTATCTAGGAGGGGTAAGGAAAAGCCTTGTTGGTGACAGATAAGCTTTAAATCAGTAACTGACACTGAAGCTGCCAGCAGACTTAGGTGCCAGTCTTCAGTCTGGATAACCAAATGTAAGAAATACAGAATATAAAGTGCTGGACTATTGAAAAGTAGTCCAATTCTGTCTGAATCTCAGACAGAATTAACAGTTAAACACCCAATAAAAGTATAAAAAAGAAAATGCAACTAAGAACAGAATTTAATACAATAGAATTTCAATAACCAGCGGCAGGAAACTGATATGCAGCCACTTGGAAATCTAAAAAATCAGAAGGGCACTACCAGAAAGTCCAAAAGAAAGTTTTTTCTTTTATTATTAAGTTTATTTGGGGGACATTGGTTAGTAAACAAAAGAAAGATTTTTGCACAGATCTTTTGCTTAGTTATTTCCTACTTTAAATTCTTTGGATTTTTAGCTGAAAAGAAAGAATAGTGTTTCATTCTAATAACACTAACTTCCCATAAAACTAATTCATTTTTAATTCTTAGAAATTATATGTAAATATTTTAGGTGTATATATGTATAAATATAAACATATATAAATGAAGCATCAACAAATGCCACCCATATTCTCATCACTAGGACACAACTATCACTATTAACATTCTGGCACACAGCGTGTGTATAACTATACTTAGACATACATAAATACGTATTTCTACAATGAGGACTCAAACGCTATATACAGGTGTGTACTTGGCCTCTTAAACAAAAACAAAATCATAAAGGTATTCTTCAAATACATAACAGGATTGTGTAGTTTTGCATAATAGTATTAAATTGTAAAGCTACATTATAATTTAACTGTTACCTTACTGAGAGATGTTCTTTTCTGTACTTTAAATAACTCTGAGGAACAAAAAAACTTGTCATTTTATCTTTGGAAAAAATGTCTTTCTGACAACTTCTTCAGGTAGTCTCTTTGAAACGGCATTACTGAGTCAAAGACTATAAACACTTGCAAGGCACCTGACACAAATTACCAAAATGCCCTCAAGAATGTGCTAGCAACTGTCACTCTCATCAGCAATACTCACCAAATCTCTGAAACCACTGGATGGTTATCGATTTTTTGGCATTTACTTTTTAATGACAAAATTTAAAAGTTTAGCACTAGAGACTTCAGAGAAAACACTCATACTTTACCTTCTTCAGTTGATTTTTTTTAATTCTTTCAACAGGAAGAGGTTTGCCATCATGGAAGTTGGTAAGAATTACTGCAATGGCTGTCAGAGTTTTGCCCTTCAAAATGTTTTAAAAAGACAAATGGTTAGATTCTGAAACCCAGTTGACCAGAGAACATTCTAAAACCAATTATAAAACCAAGTAAGCAAGTATCAAATAGCCTTCAAAGCCACAGATGGGTACCAATAAATATGTAAACATATACTTGTATTAATGGAAAGTATTTCACTGATTAAATTAGAAAATAGTTTCCCACACTGTATTATTAGGAATTATGAAGTGATTTACTCTTACAAAATACAATAATCATCTCTGAGAAATGTCATTTTATTGAAAGACTTCTGTTCTAAGGTTTTACATTTAACCCTCAACTAATAATTTTGTCATGAAATTACAACTTTTGCTTGCCATGTAATTCAGAGATCATTAAAAATGATTATGAATTCCAGTATGCACCTAAAAGAATCATTTTATTAAGTTCCATGTAAAGTAACTCCAACACTTAACAGATATAACTTATCAATAAAGCATAAAGAACATGATAAATCTTGTGCATGCTTCTTAAATGAAAACACTCAATTTTTCATTAATTTCCATAGCTGAATTTATAAAGAACAACACAGAATAAATCTCGGGGAATTTTAAAACAGTATAAAGCAGTAGTTTTCAAAATGCGGTCCAGAGGCTGCAGGTGTCCCCAGGACGCTCTGCAGGGTACGTGCTGTCAGAACTCTTGTCCTAATACGTACTACTAAGATTTGTGTTGACATCTCTGGTGACGCCCAAAAGCCAGTGTGCAAAACTGCTAGTGCCTCGGCTTGAAACACAGCGGCGGGCACGCCACTGGAACACTGTATGCTTCACTGCCACATAGAGCAAAAACCTTTTAAAATGTCCATTTCAGTTTAAGAATTAGAATGTTCTTCATGAAGCGGTATGCATGAATTATATTAAATCTTGCTTCTTAAGTACACACCTTTTAAATAGTCTGTATGACAAGATGGGAAGTACACATGAATTACTTCTGCTGCATTCCAAAATCTGAGGGTGACCCAGAGAAATACCAGTTGTGAGACTGAGCTGCAAGCTCAGCTAGCCACCCACAGCTCCATGCAGTGTCACTTATTCAGGCATCACCATTTTTACTTCAATGACAGAAAACTAGTGATTCATGACTGAGTGGCAGAGAGCAAAGTGAGGCTATCACCTTTAAGGGAAACAATTGACAGCATTTGTTGCTAATGATAAAATTTGAGCTTTCAGGCAAAAACTAGAATGTTGAGAAACTTGTATCTGATACTATGAGCATGGTAGCTTCCCAAAATGTAAATGCTTCATAAGATGGGCAGTATTATTAATGAACGAAAATTTGTGGTAACATATGAGTGAAATGCAGCAACATTTGACAGATCTGTGTAACTCTGTGAACCAGTATATCCGAAAAGGGCAATGACTGATGTTATAAAATGATATATGGGTAAAACATCCACCTAATATGCGAGAAACACCAATGCAATTTAATGGAAGAGTAAATAAAGTTCACTGATAAGATTTTAAGTTCCACATTATAACTATAACTTTTTAATAAACTAACATTTGCCTAATTTCATTATTATAACAAAGAAGAATATCTATGATTATCTAAAAGACTATTAACCCTACCAGACCTGAGTTCCTGAACCTAACTGTCCCCTATACCTGGGTTCCTGAGCATTAAAGAGAAAAAAAACCAACATGATATAGAAAAATGTCAGTTACATGCAAACAAGTGGTTAGAATAAGATGGGACTTGGAGACATGTTTTTCACGTACTAAGCAAAGTACCGAAAATTAGGTACAGCGGTATAGCGACAGATTCGGAAATGACCGAAAAATCGGTCTGGTAGGGTTAAAATACTCCTCCCTTTTCCAATTACATGTGCATATAAGGGTTAATTTTCCTTATATATTTAAACAAAATACTGAATGAAAATACAGGTATGAGAATTCAGATGTCATCTATTAGAAAAGACACTTAAAAAATTTGCAAAACTAAAACAATGTCAGTCTTCTTATCAAAACTGCTTTTGTTTTGGAATACTTTTCATTTAAAAACACATTATTTATATTAACAAGCAACAAGTTTAGTAACTTGTTTTGAAATTGATTAAAATTTTTTGTTTAATATCTTACTACTATAAATATTTACAGGAATATTAATAGATATAACCCACAAAAACAAAAGCTCTTTGAGATGGTATACTCAGTAATTTTTTAAGAGTATGAAGGATTACAAGACCAAAAAGTTTAAGAATTGCTGGCAGAAGGAATTATAAATGTATATCTAATACATTTGCATGCCTCAACATTTGTGAAAGACTAAAAACAAATAATTTGAGAAACACACACTTATGTTATTATCACTATTTTAACTGCATCTTAACCAAATAACAAAATAAAATTTCCATTATTTTAAGTGAAAATCACAGGAAAAACTGTGTTCTAAGTGACTTCTAGTATCAAACCGGCACCAACATACTCCTATCTCCATCTATTCAAACTTACTTCCTATAAAATCATAACTACAAAATAAAATTTTATTAACTCAAGAAAAAAAATAATTACCAAACCCATATCATCAGCTAAAATTCCTCCGTGGACATTTTCTGGTCGCTCCTTCTCGGAAAAATTTGTTATTGTGTTATAGTACAAGTCACTTCGCTGCTCCCAGAACGGGGGAAGTTCCTGGCTGTTTTCCCGGGAAACCATCCACGCGAGAGCCTGCTTTTGATGTGGAAGCAATGGTGTTTCAATAGCCTACCAAAATAAAAGGAATGTCATAAACAGAAATACAAGAAGCCCTTTCTTTTCCCCACACAGAATCTGGAAAACGGTTGTGTGATAACACATATATGTGTGTGTGCATATATCTATTAACAGCATATTTTTAAATTCAAATAGTTTTCATAGAAATATTAGCTTAGTACCTCAGCTGGTTCCATTTCATGAGTTTTATCATCTTCTTTTAAATCTTCAAACAATTTGTCAAATTCTGTTTTAAGCTACAACAAACATTATGAAACAAACCAATTAAAATATTAAACGTAACTCAGAAAACTCAGAAAGTTCAAATCATCTAATTAACTAAGAGTTGAATACCAAAAGATACATACATTAATTCTTTGAGATACTATAGTGCTCATGGCAGGCGGAGTGAGTGAGTGCTTTAGGTATAAAAGGCTAACTGATACCTTTGAAAGAATATAGAATAGAGTTGTTCTGGGTTAGTCACAGCTGTCACAAATAAACCTATCTAAAATGTTGGGCAAGACTCTGAACCTTTGTGGCCCAGTATCTTTCTCCTGTAAAAATCAAAGGAATGAACTAGATTTAGAGTGTGTATAAGGTTCCTTCTGCCCTTGAATTCTGTGATTCTTTACATAGTTGTATTCAAACCATTTTTGGCAGATTCTACCAGGTACATCTAACTTTGTTCAGTTAGTGACATTTTATGTATTGTTACTGCAATAAAGAACCTGCTGTGTATTATAAAACATTAAGATTATTTCAATCTTATGCTAATTTAGTGGGTTCTTCAAACTGACCTAGTCAAATTTTATAGCAGTACATACATGTTATAATTATTTTGTAAATAAGCAGATGAGTACATAGCAACATCCCAGGAGAAATCAAGCCAGCTCCAAAAAGTTAGGAGAGGGAACCTAAGAGTTTACCCACCAGACACAGACTCAAACCCTTCTAACAATGAGCAGGGAAAATGCAGTAACTACAATTAGAATATAAAAAGGTTAATACTGATGGGTAAAGACAAAAAAAAATTTTTATATAATTTATATATTGATCTGTATTACTTTATTTTATATCCTTTTTTCCCCAAACTGACTCACCATAACAGTATCCTGGAATACAAATTAGACAAAGTAAGAACTAAACTAATGCCAAAGTTTGGAATTAAACTTTTTAGCACGACACTTGGAACTTTACTGAAAGAAGGAGAAAGTTTCAAGCTTCAATTTTTAAGAAATATTTGGACATTCTAAAAATTTCAAAAACAAAAACATCAAAACATACTAAAACATCCCATGCATAGACAGTAGTGTTTTAATACATGTATGTGTCCATGGATATATTATCACTGCTTTCTTTTAATGTAAAAGAAATAGACTACATAGTCTATTTATGCCGTGTTTCATAATTTAACAATGTACCTGAAGATAACTAATGCCAGCACATACATATTTACCTCGTTCTTTTAAACATCAACCTGCATCACTGGCAATTCTCTCTGAGAGTACACAATGAAAGCGCACCTGTTCAGTCGTCATCTGCACAGCAGCATGAACTGGCACACTATGGCTTGGCCCAGCTTTCCCAGAGCCCCGACCACTTTCCAGACTGAATCCTAAAGTTGCAATGTACAAAATGAAAAGAATAAAATCACTAGATCAAACAGACTACCTTTCAGAGAACAGCTTTTAAAACTTTTAGAATAAGCTGCGTTAAAAATTCTTTTACGACAAGGTTGGACAATTAATTTCACAAACTCATCCTAGAAAAAGAGCTACATACCTCACTGCTGAATATCACTACGGTCACCCTGAGAAGCTGTGCACCGATGCCAGTGTCTAGTCCACCCTTCAAAGCAATTCTGGAACTCTTTTTCTGGAATGGCCATCAGAGCTGCTACCATCCCCAAAATGTGACAATTAAGTTTGCAAACTTGTCACCATGTGTTATGTTGGCAGCACTGGACAAACAACTTGGTTTCCAAGGTTAGGACACCTTACTGAGTGGTTTGTACAGTGCTGTCAACATAAATGCAAGGGGGCAAGTTCGCGAACTTACTTGTGAGATTTTGGGATGATGACAGCTCTGATGGCCATTCCAGAAAACGAGTTCCAAAAGTGCTCTGAAGGGTGGACTAGGTGCTGGCATCCGGGCACAGCTTCCCAAGAGGAGTACTTGGAAGGTAACCATCGTGATATTCAGCAGTGAGGTATGTAGCTCTTTTTCTAGGATGAGTTCATGAACTTAATGGTCCAACCTCGTATATTTAAAAGTTCTTTTAAATCTAAATCCGAAGTCCTTTAAAAAACAATTAAAATAATTCCATGTCATTTGAACAAATTCTTGCCAAACAATACTTTTTCATTCCCTATTGAGAAATTCTTAGTGTCTATAATTTGTCAAAGAGTATGTTTACAATCAGGGATTTCCAGATCCCATCATTAGGGGAAATTAGAGAACTACAGAACATCCATGCACACCAATGTGTGCATGTGTGTGCAGGAGCGGGGAGGCACACCCAAACCCCTTGAGGCTACAGTGGTTTCAAAATAAAAATAAAGAGATAAAATATTCAGGTATTTTCTTAAAAAGACTTCAGAAAAAGTTACAACTTTGAGCCTTCAGCACAAGTTAACTTTATCCAACCAAACTCAAAATATTACATAAGAAAATACATGTTTATAATCCCTGAATTCTTACAATATCAAAATAATAGCAGGTTAAACCCTAAACTTACTTTTTTGTGCAGGACCCAATTTAAATCCATGTTTCTTCAACTGATCTAAAACAGCTTTTCTATTTTCTTCTTTTCCCCAAAGACTCATAAGCAGAGGCATGGTGAAAGCATTGTTTGCACCAAAAGGAACTACCCTATTGTATTTAAGGAGGGAAAAAAGTGGGAAATTAAAAGTGTCATTTTTTTACTATTAATAATCTATTAAATATTCTAAGCATTGCATTCAAATTCTGCATAGACGTAAAATAAGGAGGAACCAGTGGAAAAAGGACAGGGAATAGGATAACAATCAGAAGGAAAAGGTGGGTTTTAGGAACAGAGAAACCGAGAAGACAGGATAAAGTTGTGTTTAAATACAAGTGAAGCCTACACACAGAAAGTTAACTGAGAGGGCACAGCTCTTACTAACAAAACCAGTGAGTGTAGCAACTCATTCTGAGAAAATAGGGAGTGATTTGCACCAACTATTTCTGATCCACAATGCACTGTGAGCTTATTCTCAGTCTTGGAAAAATGTGATGAACTGAGAAACAGGTAACGTGAGAAGACACTGCTGAGCATTTACCTCCCCAATGCCTTTCCTTCCAGAGCCTAAACCTCCCACGCTTGCACTGAGATTACAGACACAAACACCTAAGAAAGAAAAGGTAACCGAGGAGACCCAGAACTTTCCAAAGGACGAGGCTGTAGAACCAAAAGAGGGTACAGCCCAGCTACAGCAGAGCTGCTCCTCAGCATCAGGCCCAGGATGCCGGGTGGGAGGGCCAGTCCAGCGTTATGAGATCTTCTGTGTGCCAAGAAAAATCTTCATAAATAATTCTCACATTTAGGGGGGAAATTAACATGCAGAAAATGCAGAAAATCCCAAATTATCGAGTACTGAAAAAACATTTACAAATTTTCAAACACTGTAGACAAAATGAAGCTTGCCCATATTCGGTTACAGGCGGCCAGCTTACGTCCTCTGATTGAACACCTCTGACTCCCTACATTTGATTACAGGCCACCAGCTTATGGCCTCTGATTGAACACCTCCAACTCCCTACATTCGGTTACAGGTGGCCAGCTTACGTCCATTTACGTCCTCTGATTAAACACCTCGGAACCCCCAAATCTATGCACTAAAAGGTTGGGAGAGACAGGTGTGGACTTCCTAATAGTTGAACCAAAGTCTATTTTTCTCCATGGAAATAATTCAATAGGAAAGTAAAGGGATAGCTGTTTGATGCCTAGGGTAGTGGAAGCAGAAGAGAGGATTAAAGCATCTACTGAACACGTGATAAGGTAGTGATAAGGGCAACTATACAATTCAAAGAGCACTACAACTGAAAATTACTAAAACTAAACTCTAAAGTGCATTACCCTTCCACTTGTGCCAATTTGTTGTCCATGATGTAGGCCAAAGCAGCTGCAAGATCTTTCTTCAAGTGCCCAACCTGATTTCCATTCACATTGTTTACTTTAATTGCATTCTTATCATAGGGGTTATTGGGATCTCGTTGTAATGCAACCATTTCATTATTATTAACCTAATGAGAACAAAGAACAAGTATTATAAATAATAAACATACGTAATAGCTTTCTTCATCATAGTTTATCTGGGATTTCTATTCATTCTTTAATGCCTACTTAATAACAGTGCATATAAAAAAACATGTATTTTCTTAAACTCTATTTCTATAGACATATTAAAGAATACATTCAATGATTCTCAGAGTATTTTTCTAATTTACACTCATTGGGAAGTTAACAAATCATGACATCTAAGTTACACTATTAAAACAATTTAAGCGAGTCATACTATTTGAAATTGCCAACATCCTAACTTCTGAAAACAAATAATTTTTTTTTTTGGTTGTTGTCTTTTTTTTTTTTTAATTGTAAGACTTATTGGGGTGACACTGGTTAGCAAGAATTATATAGGTTCTACACGTACGATTCTACAGCAAATAATCTTTACTGAGTGCTGCCAAACAGTGTTCTAAGTACTCTACGTAGACTGACTTTTTAAATCCTACGGCCTAACTGGTAGGCACTATCCTTATCCCCACTTCACAGATGAAGACCCCAAAGCACAGAAAAGTTAAGTGACTTGCCCAAGGTCATGAAACTAGTAAGCAGCAGAGCTAGGATTTGAATCCAGGCAGTCTGGTTCCTAAGCCTGAATTCTCCAAGCTCGGAAAGTGGGAAAAGGCATTCATTCTACGTAGGAATGGAACTGGAAGATGAAAAGAATATACAGACTTCAACTCATACCATTCCGATCCCATCTGACTGAAAACTACCTGACGGGGACATTACTGAAAGTGAAGAGTTAAGAAATCCAGCCAATGCAGTACTTCAAAGAACATTCAAAAGACTAAATGCTTTTATTATCGAATAAGACTAAAATTAAGTATTTAAATCGAGAATCCAAATATAAAATAAAATGAAGTTCAGGAAAATAGAGTAACAGAATATAAAAGAGAAATCAATAAAGAATAATAATAACCATAAAAAAGTCCAAGAGAACTTGCCTAAGAAGATGATACAGATAAATCTCTATCAAGGTTAATCAATAAAAAAGAACAGGCACAAATATGTAAGAAGTGGAACAGAAACAGGAATATATAATCACAAACAGTTAAAATATTTTTTTAAATATAAATAATTACAATGTACAACTTTGTGGCAATAAATTTGACAATCTAAATGAAATGGCAGTTATCTTTAAAAATATAAATTGCCAAAACTGATTCAAGAAGTATCTGAATTATGCTGTGTTTGAATGAAGCCAGACTTTCAAAGTGTATCTGTAGGATTCGATGTATATGAAGCTCCCAGAAGAGGCTAAGCCCATCTACAGTGATCGCTGTCAGGCCGGGACAGAGAGAATAACCGCAACACGATACAAGAGAACTTCCAGGGGTGATGGAAAATATCTATATTCTGATTTGGGGTGGTGATTATCAGGTACATATATATGCCAAAACTCTTGGAATCATACACTTAAAATATGTGTATTTTATCATATGTAAATCACATCTCAAGCTGAAAAAAAGTTGAAAATAAGTACACAAAGATAAATACCCCAATTTTTATTACAATATTTTTTCATAATAATGATCAACTCCAAAATGTTTATCGATAAGGAATTTAAAAATACAATGCAGATTTGTATTGGCATAAAAACATAGTCCCCACATTTTCCTAAGATAAAAAAGGGTGGTCACTGTAACAGGCGTACCATGATCTCATTTTTATAAATACACAGCACACGGGCTGTCGGAACGTAACCAGCCATGTAACCGTTCTCGCTATACTGACAGTGGCTGGGTTTTTTTCAGACAGCCTTCATTTGATTTCAGTTTACGTGAGTATGTTCACAGAGTAAATTGTGGACAACTTAGCCTAAGTTCTGAATGGTAAAATTTTAGGGACATTTAATTTTTTTTAGGTCATTTTAATATAATGAACATGTATTACTTATATAATAAATAATATAAATCTTGAAACATAAAAAAATTAAGTGATTACTTTTAATCAGCCCACATTTTTATTAGCTTATCAGTGTCATAGAAATTATTCTATGATCCACAAACAGTGATTGTCCTACAATCAATAACAATCATAATTTAATACTTCACAGTGGTTTAAAGCGATTTAGAAAACAATGGATGTTTTAAATAGACAGCACAAATCAGAAACAGGAAAGTTCCGAGCTGCATCTCAGAGCTAGAGAACAGGTGACTGTGAGTAAGAGCCTGACAGATGTCAGGAAAACATGAGGAAAATACTACTTCAGAATTAAAGGCTAAAGTAGGAAGAACACAAAAGTAAACAGACCCTGTGAAAAACCTAAGAGAAATACATGATGGAAAACAGAAAAGTGAAAGAATACGATGGAAAGCGTCTCAGAGGAATTAAAGACACATGTACACGGCACACGGACACGCAGACGTCTACACAGAGCAGAACGCGGGTCCTGAAGTACACGAAGCTTTGGGACAAAGCAAACATTTAAAACGACAATGAAGGAAACATTTCTGAATAGAAGATGACATTACAATATAGTCAACACTAAGATGTACCTTAATAAAACTATTGGAATTCCAAAATAAGGGAAAATATCCTTTAGTTACCCTGACAAAACATTCCAATTCACCTATATCACGGGGGTGCCAAAAAAAAAAGTGCACGCACTTTAAGAGTTGTCATCTATGCATTACAGAAATAGTGATGGTCACCACTGTGAGCACCTCCTATAACTGCAGAAGTCAAATGTGACTTGCATTCATCGTTTGTTATTGGTATATACTGAGTATGACAATATTTATAGTTTTTTCCTTTCTTAAAATGCATATACGTTTTTGGCACCCTCTGTAGAAGAGAAATCACATTGGCATCGGAATTCTAACAGCAACATTTTATGCAACAGCAACATTTTATGCAACGTCAAGACATCATAAGAGAAAATATGGGTCAAGGATTTTATATTCAGCCCAACATCCCAAGTATAAACATCACAAGTTTACACTCAAGTACAAACATCACATACAAACATACAAAGTCAGGAAATATTGTTCCTTCCTAAGGAATCTCCTAGACAACACATTTCACCATATTTCTAATCACAAATGACCACAGAAGCTCCGATGTAAAAATAAATGGGAGAATAAAGGACTAGATAAATCCAGATCATGGAACTCTTTCCCAAGGAATCTCCTGCAGAACATGCTTCAGACAACCAAAACACGATTTGATAAACTTCAACTTAATAGGGAATAAAAGAACTGACACACCTAGAAGTTTCCATAGAACAGGTGCAATTTCTTCCACAAATCAGTGACATGAAACGAAGGGGGAGAGGGATTGACTTATGAGCCATAACGACCAAAGGTAATGTATGAACTTGATACTGATTCTGATTTGAAAAAAATGAACTCTAAAAATACTTTTTTTTTTTTTTTTGGTATGTGGGTAGCTCCCTGGCTGGGAATCGAACCCAGGCCACAGCGCTGACAGCGCCAGCGCCGAAACCTTAAGCCACTACACCATCAGGGAACTCCTAAAAATACATTTTTAACTCATCAAGAAAACTGATTATAGATTAGTTATCTGATGCAGTAAGAAATTACTTTTAAGTATGAAAAAACGACATGAAGGAAAATATCTGGATTTTTTGAGATTCATAATGATGTGGGTGTAAAGCGATGCAGCTGAGATTTTGTATGACAAGACAAAAGAAAAAAGAGAAAAAGTGAAGCAGATGTGCAAAAAATCTGTTAACTGCTATTATGCATGTTTGAAATTCTTCAAAATAAAAAAAATAATAAACTACAAGTGTATTATCTAGATAACACTGAGGAAAACCAGACAATCATAACAAGAGACAACTGCTAACCAGAGAAAACCACGTGTTCTCTACTGTCTGTCCGTCTCACACACACACACAATGCAGAGGACAGAGAGACAGACACAGGAAGGAAAACTGGGAGACAAAGTCGTACTACAAAGAAAAAAGGATCTAAAAAAGGACAATTCCCTTATCTAACGGGAGCTAATCTCCCTAACTTAAAGAATAAACGTCCTGCGGGGGCAGAAAAGGAGAAAGCAAGGTTATTCTGAGAATGCGCAACAGTGTCTGTGCTTTGGGGGCAAGTCATTTAACCTCCCTGAGCTTCTGTTCCTCAGGTGCAGGAAGGGGACAAAAGCTGTCCTACCTACCTCAGAGTCGGTGCAGCGATCAATGAGAAGCGCTTTGTAGGTATACTGTGAGTGTAAAAGAACAGGAGTCCTTAGGTATGTGTCATCTCTTGCCCAGTATATTTCAATTACTTTAAAGTGAAAAAAGTTAAGCGCACATGTATCACCTCCTGAATTTTAGTTTCTAGGTCAATACCGTCAATACATCACATTTTAACTTAATACCTAAAGTTATACTCACTACTCCTGTGTAATAGCGTAGTCCAACTACGTGACCTCTCAAAGTTCCAAACAAAATTGAATCTAGCTCCTCATCACTAGTTAGGAAATCGTCTGGAGGGATAATATCTTGGAATTCGAAACGGGGAAAGAAAGTTGGATATGAGAGGCGTGGAAAATTTCCCTGGGCTCCGTACTGGACAGTCTGCAAGTACTTCCAAACAGGATCTCTATTAAAAAAAATAATAATAAAAGAGGCAGAGAATAAAAAATTTAACCAAGAATTTCTCAAAGACCATACTGTATTTATAGGCCAATTGTTTTCTCCCCCTTTACTTCAACAAATTAAATCTTATGTGGGACCTGTTGTTTAAGATTAACAGAGTTAGTCTGGTTAAAGCAGTGAGTGGAGTGAGGGAGGGAGGGAGGTCTCCAAGCACCCTATCCCTTCAGGAACGCCTCTTCTACCCACGGGTAACCCCAACAGGATTCCCAAATCTCTTTCCTAGTGAGCATCTATTTAAATCGAAAAGATGAGGTCTATAACTTTAATTATATTCCAAAATTGCAAGAGATTGAGCTAGAAGAGACTTGCAAACACGGAACTATTATTATCTGTGAAGCCGTTTCTATCTTTGCAGATAACACATCCAACATCCATTACTTTCATTTCCTTTGAAGAGCACCCTTATTCAGGTAGCCGAACCATGCCATCATGGAAGGGTGACCTCCGGTTTCCCGCCGCGGTTGGTTTAAGGGTAACCTCAACCTCCTTAAGGATAACTGTTTCAAGAACGAACATGTAAACCACTCTGGACACTGAAAAGTAAGGGGAAGTCCGCTGCGGGCGGGGGCTTCCAGGAAGCTTCTCCTAAGAACAAACAGGAGGTATTTCCCTTGCGTTTTCCTCGTCCGTCGTGCCTACCTCTTTCGGCTCCTCTGCAAATACCCATTTGCACGTCCGTGTACACACGTAAACTCTGAGCCGCTCGGGGACAAGGGCTGGCTTATGCGGCCCTTCATTCCGAGCACAATGCCTAGTGCACAGTGGCTATCTAATAGGTGTGCCGTTG
>PVJL010008777.1:0-63521 GCA_004026885.1 Lyroderma lyra
AGTACGTAACCGAACTCCGCCCGTCTCTCGGGCAACGCCTCCTCCCCCCCCAACGGAAATAGCGGGGCGCTGGACCAATCGTAGCGGCGAGCCTTTGCCCTGCGGCTAATGAGAGAGGGTGTGAGGGAAATCCTACGTCTGAGCAGCAGTGACCTGAGCCAATGGGCGGCTGAAAGCTCAGGCAGCCGCGAGGAGAGGAGGGGCCGGGGGCGGAGCTGCGGCCTGCCAGCCCGCCTGCCTTGCCCGCCAGCCCGCCCTCCCCCGCTGGCCGGCTCTGCTCCTCGGTGTTGCCTAGGGTCCTTTCCTCCCGATTCCCGCCTGCCAGCCCCCGCTGTGCTGTGCCCTGCCCGGCCAGGCCTGGAGCCGACACCACCGCCATCATGCCGGCCGTGTCCAAGGGCGATGGGATGCGGGGGCTCGCGGTGTTCATCTCCGACATCCGGAACTGTGAGAGCGTGGCCGGGGGACTCTGGAGAGGGGGGAGCGTGGAATTGAGGGGTTCAGGGGTTACAGAGGGGTCCAGGGGATAGAAATGCATTGCAGTTGTAGAGGAAAAGGATAGAGAGGGACCGGGGCTAACTTTAGGGTGGGGGCAATGGAGGGGCTTAGGGTGTCATAGAGTCCCTCTTGAGGTGACGACACGGAGTAGCCAGAGGCATCTGGGAGGGACTTAATAGGAGAGGAGGCTAATAAGGTCCCGAGGATGAGGGCATAGAGGTGCCCCTGGGAATGATAGGCTGGGCGGGGAGGTCGTATTAGCAATGAGGTTAGAAGAATCCCTGATAGATAGAAAGGGAAGGTTGTGCATGGGTGTGTGTGTGTGTGTGAGGTACCCTGTGGAGCAATAGAGTGAGAGGCTCTAGACGGGACCAGGAGGACGTGAAACACAGGAAGCCTAATTGGGACGTGCGTGAGGGCCTGGGTGAGGGGGTGTCATAAAGGGAAAGGGCTAGATAGGTCTTTGAGGCTCTTGGCTAGTGCATATAGAGGGACTGGGAGAGATAGAAAGTCCCAGGGGGTTGGGAGGAGAGATGGGAAGGTGGGGGACTAGAGCGGACCCTGGAGAGTGATAGGCTCTAGGATGGAGGATTGCTTAGGAGATATGGAGGGCAGTGCAGGGGAGGCTAGAGGAGTTACTGACAGGAAAAGAGGAGGCCAAGGAGCACGAGGGGAGACACTGCAAGTGGAAAGTCTTGGGAAAACCTGAGACAGGAAGCTGGGCCTGAAAAGGAGAGTACATTATAGAGTGGGGGGTTGGGGGATGTTCCAAAAATGGGAGAGCCCAGAGCTCAGAGAAGGGCTAGGGAGCCTTAGGAATTTGTGGGGAAGATATCTGAAAAGCTGGGAATTAGGTGAAGCCTGATCTCAGAGAGATGTCAGGGGTTAGGGATCAAGACAGCCCTAAATCTGGAGCCCTCCCCATTTTGACCACATCAATGTAGGACAGTGATCACCAGCAGGAAGGATTGTCTTGATGGGAGGAGGCCTGGCACCCAGTCAGCTCCCAATTCCTGGGAGCTGGTGTTAGTGTTTGGAGCTGCCAGGAGCTTCAGAGGCTGTTCTACATAGGCTTTGGGGCTAGCCAGACCTGGGTTTGAGTTTGAGTGCTGTCACTCCCTAGTCATGTGACCTTGAATGAGGGACTTCACTTCTCTGCTTCCTCAGCTGTCTGGACAGATTGCTGATCACAACTTCCTAATGTAATAATGTATGTGAATGAGGTCTTTCACACACTAGAAGGCACTAGAAGGATCTTGGCTATTCTTGTTATTTTGCTGGATCTGAGGAGTGGCCTCTGTTAGGTGCCCAAGGATCTAGCATGTAGTAGGTGCTTAGTGAATAGGAAGTGTGGAAACTGTTGGGTATCAGATGGAGAAGAGATATTATGGTTGTCATGAAAAGGTGTGGAGCTATGAGGGGTTGTGGACTAGGTGGGGTTGCCTGGCTATTGGAAGCAGGTGTGTATTGCATTGCCTCTGATACCTACCAGACATGTGACCCTTGTCAAGTCACTTAACCTCTTTGACGCTGAGTTTTCATGTCTGCAGACCCCACTGATAATAGCATCTTGCCTTTGAAGGTTCATTCATTCCTTTGATAAGTAATTTTTGATCACTATGAGTGCCAGGCACTGTTCTGTGGACTCCCCAGCTACAACAGTGAACAAAAATTCCCACCCTTGGGAGCACCATGCTATGAGGGAGAAATTAAACACAGAACAGGCAATAAATGATACAATGTCAGACTATGCTGTAAGAAAATAAGGAAGGAAGGGCAGAGGGACTGGGACTGAGAGGGTGTTCAGTGAAGGACTCACCGAGAAGCTGACGTTTGAGTGGAGACTTGAGTGAAGTAAGGGAGTAAGCCTTGCGGATTTTGGAGGAAAGGGATCCAGGCAGGGGAGTGGTATGTTCAAGGTGTGTGTTCACATAGGAGGGAGGGGGCCTGTGTAGCTGGAACTGAGGGAGACAAAGTGGGTGGGAGCTGAGGACAGAGAGAGGGCAGGGATCAAGTAGGGCTTTGTGGGTCACAGTGAGCACTTTGACCTTTCTCTGAGTGAAATGAGAGAGGCAGGAAGGTTTTGAGCACAGGAGGGACATGAGCTGATTGATGTTTTAAAATAATTCCTCTGGCTGCTATGAAGAGCACAGACTAGAGGTAGGAGAGGAAGCAGGAAAGAATTAGGGGTTGTTGCAGACATCCAGGTGCAAGATAGTGTTGGCTTGACTAGGGTGAGGAGGGAATGAGGAGAAGTGGCTGGGTTTGGGATAAATTCTGCAGTATTTGCAAAGGGATTTGATTATGGGGATGGAGAATGAAAGAGAAAACAGGTCTGTGTCACTGCAGGACCCTCTGGGGGAAGCCAGAGGACATAGAAGAGACTCCAGTTAGGAGACAGTGGAGGTAATTTTGCCAAATGAATTGGGGCTGGAGAATCAGGGCTTTTTCTCATCAAGTGTATGTTGAGTGGCTGGTGCGTTTCAAGCCTTATAGGCACTGAGGACACACTAGTGAATAGGACAGGCTTGTCAGTGCCCCCGTGAAGCTCTTATCCCATGAGGGAGACAGGTACTACGTAAAAATTGCAGCTGTCTTTGTTTTTTTTTTTTTGTTTTTTTTTTGTATGTGGGTAGTTCCCTGGCTGGGAATCGAACCCAGGCCGCAATGCTGACAGCGCCAGCGCCGAATCCTTAAGCCACGACACCACCAGGGAACTCCCTCAGCTGTCTTTGTTATAAACAGTTGTATACACATGTTCATAGTGTTATTTGTGATAGCCAAAACATGGAAACAAGCAATCTAAATATTTGAATGGATAAACAAATGTGGCACACCCACACAATGGAATATTATTCAGCCATCAAAAAGAATGAAATTTTGATATGTGCTACAACATGAGTGAACCTTGAAAACGTTATTCTAAGTGAAAGAAGCCAGTTACACAAAAATGTATGACTCCGCTTATCTGAAATGTTTTGAATAGGCAAATCCATAGAGACAGAAAGTAGATTAATGGTTGCCTAGAGCTAGGAGGTGGTGGAGTGTGGAGTGACTGCTAAGGAGTACAGGATTTCTTTTTTGGGGTGATGAAAGTGTTCTGGAACCATGGCGATGGTTGTACAACATTGTGGATATACTAAAGACCACTGAATCACACACTTTAAAATGGCACACTTTATGGTATGTGAATTATATCTCATTTTTTTAAGTGGAAAATAAATGTAGCTGTCCTAGGTCCAGTGAGGGAAGGGCCTCAGTGTTGAGAGAATTGGGGCTCTATCTGTTTGCATTGTTCAGACAATATGGAGAAGTTAGCTAGGCCAAGGGAACTGTGAAGGTAGAGGGACAGCAAGTACAAAGGTCCCGAGTCCCATTTGAGATTCTGAGCTAAGCCGTAGGATCTGACTCTGTGGAGATAGGCAGAGTGTTTGTCCTCAGAGCACTGGAAGGTTTCAAGCAAGGAGTGAGGAAAAAGGGATGAGGGATGTGGAAGAGGTAGTGTTCAGTGATGAGCAAGGAGAGGAACAGGAGCCTTCCTGCTAGAGGATCCCAAGGACACAGTGGAGTTCGGAGAGAAAAATCTAGAAGATGAAAGGCAGGCTCTGAGAAGTAAGGCTAGGAAGGGCAAATTCTGCAGATAAGAAGGGGAGAGGTTGAGGCTGGGTGCAGCCCGAAGGCGTGGTCCTGTTCTGTCTGAGCGATCAGCTTCACTGTCACTTATCTCACTTATCTAGCTGGGAGCTCCCCAGCGCAGGGGCTGGGGCTGCCTCCTCTCTAGAGCCTCTGCTTCCTAGGCCTTAGGTGAGTTTGCAAGGGAGTAAATAGGAAGAGGGGCATTGGTTTGTCACACTATTCTGAACTCTTCCATTAGGGCACATCCCACTCCAAGTTGCAACCCATTCTGTGATACCTCCCCCAGCCCCTGGAGCACTGGCCCTGGTCTGATCCTTCCCTGGGACCCCACTTCAGCCCACTTCAGGACCTGGCACAATGGAGTCCTCAGGAGATGTTTGCCAATTGAATGAATGAATGAGTGAAAAAATGAATTGATCTTTACCAAGTACCGATTAAGTGCCAGACACTGTTATAGGTGATGGGACTACAGCAGTGAACAAAAGTCCCCTCTCTTTGGTGCTGATACTCTACAGGGGAGATGGACCAGTACACAAGTAAATAGTATTCAGGTATTCAGAGAGGTGACAGTGAGTGCTGGGAGGAAATAAACCAGGGAAGCAGGTATGTGGTGACAAGGTTAGGGATGTGCTCTCATATAGGCTGGTCAGAGAGTCTCTCTCTGAAAAGATGGCATTCGGAGCAAAGAAATTTAGTGAGTGAATAGGGCCTGTGTAAATCCGTAGGAGGACATTCTTAGGAGAGGGAACAGCCTGTGCAAAGGCCCTGAGGCAGAACTAAATTTGAAGTGTAGGAGAAATGTGAGTAGGAGGAGCAGGAGGAGGTGGAGGAAGAGGGTTGGAGTTGCGGTCAGAGAGGCAATTAGTGATATGCAGGGCCTGGGTGGCCTCAGTAATAAGGACTTTGCTTTTACGCTGAGCACCATGGCAGCCATGAAGAGATTTGGAACAGAGAAGAGACAGGATTTGACTCAAGTTTTTATAGGGTCCTTCTGTCCACTGTGCAGAGAACAGAAAGAATGAGTCCCACTTTGGTGGTTCTCCAACATTAGTGTGCCATCACCCTACAATTGCATTCAACACCTGCCCTGTGCCAGGACTGCTGTGGACCTTGTGGATGCCACTGGAATGGAGCAGCCACGCTTCCCTGCCAGGGTTTACAGATCAGCATGTGCCCCTTTAACATGTGAGGTGGCAGCTTAAGTAAGATCTCTGCAGCTGCGTTCCAGCTGGGGAATGACATGGTGTGACTTGGCCGCTCTTGGAGCATTTTCTCTCTCAGGGATGGTGATACCAGCACAGTCTAACCCAGTGCTAAAAATGTAAAACAAACCAGTGAAATTAATTTCGATATATTTTATTTACCCGAGTATGTGCAAAATATTTGAATGTGTAATTAGTAGTTTTTAAATGAATCATGAGACAGTTTACATTCCTTTCTCTATTAGAAGGCTACATTTGCTTTGGAAATACTTGCCCTGCATTAAGAGTTCATAAATTTAGGATTGAAAAAATAGATTCATGTGGCACTCAAGTTGTTCCAAACATACTTTTGCAGTACCTGAGTGAAGTATTTGTTTTTCTTTTTTTTTTTTTATTGTTAAATTTATTATTAAGACATTGGTTAGTAAAAATTACATAGGTTCCAGGTGTACAATTCTACAGTGCATCATCATCTATGTATTGCATTATACATAGATGATGTATTGTATTGTTCACCACCTAGAGTCAATTCTCTTTCCATCACCATATATTTGACTCCCCCTAAGGATTGGTTTTTCAATTTCAGTTTATTAAAATTAAATAAAATTAGGAATTTAATCCCTTAGTTGCACTGGCCATGTTTCAGGTGACCTACAGCCACATTTGACCAGTGGTTCTCATTAGCACAGGGCCAACATGTTCTGAGCTGGATGGTAGTCCAGAGTCAACAAGTAAAATCTCCCAGAATCCTCTGAGTACTCAGGGCTGCTGGGACTTGTGTGGGAGATACATCATGGCATGATGTATAAATAGGAACATTTGTTAACTTCTATTGTAAACAGTAGTTGTCTAAAAGGAGGCTCTTGGGTACCAGACAATGCCTGCATTATCTCCATAAAGAGGCATAGGTATCTCCAGGATAGAGTTAGGGTTTGTGAGGGTGCCTTTGGTGGCAGTGACAGACCCACCCCTATGCCCTGCAGCTTAAACCCTTAGGGAAGGCTTTATCTCCCTTAACCAGAAGCCCCAAGGTAGGGCAGAGCAGGGAACAGTCAGCAGTTCTCTGCTCTGGCTTATGACAATGGGGTGGCCTGTTTTCTACCCACATGCCTCTTACAGCAACAGCTACAGGCAAAAGAGGGAGCATTGCCCTCCCTTGTTTCCCTAATACCTTCAGAAAGGCTGTGTGGTCCCTTCCCCATGCTATGCTAGCCTGCAGGCCTTTGCACAGATGGTCTTCCTGCCTATAGCACACTTTCTGTTATTTCTGCTTGCTCCATTTCAGCCTCATTTTTTGATCCTCAAATCTTAGGAGCTGTGGACCAGGGAGCCTTTCTCCCCACATCTAATTTCAGTCTCCAGCCCCCATTGTGTTTGCCTCAACAAAATACTTACCATTGTCCCTGTCAACCTCTCCTCCAATCCAGGAGTCCCCAAGAGTAGGGCCCGTGTGTCTCATCCCTGAGCCTGACCCAGGGAATGCTTGAGGTTAAGGGAATCCTTTAAAAATGTCCTGAAATGCTTGCATACCTCCTGTGACTGTGAGCTCATCCTCCTGTCGCTGGCTGACCCTGAGTGCTAGAAAGTCATTTCCATTAGCTCAGTTTGTCACAGCTACCTTCAGCCCCTTTGTCCCATGGGTTACTAACATCCATGTGCTTTCTCTGGGCACCCAGGCTGTTACTTGCCTCTAGATTGTCACAGAGGCTGTTCCTGGGCCAGGATGCCCTCCTTCCTTTTCTTTTGGAGAGGTAATAACTTTGTTCTCTCTGTGAATTCTTTTTTATAGCAAAGTATATCAGTTATGCAGAAGACAATATCAAACATGTGGACAATTTAAAAACTGTTTAAAGAAAAAAACAGTCTTTAAATATTCTTTAAATTGTCCATATCTTGGAGTTCCCTGGTGATGTAGTGGCTTAAGGCTTCATCACTGGCGCTATCAGCACTGCGGCCTGGGTTCGATTCCCAGCCAGGGAACTATCCACATACCAAAAAAAAAAAAAAAAAAATTGTCCGTATCTTTATGATACTCTCTTCTGTTAATCGATTATTTCCCTATTAAAATATTTTGGTATATAATTTTACATATAAATATATTGATGTATCCACACCTACATGTATGGAAATAGTATCTCTATTAAGAATGCCCAGAGATCATAGGTATCCAGCTTGATGAATTCTCCCTGATTGAACACAGCTGTAACCATCCCCCAGGTGCAGAACCAGCATCCCTGGCTCCCAGGCATGTCCCCCTGTACCCTCCCAGTCCCTATTGTTAACCCCTACTGGGTCATTCAGCAGCATAAGTTAGTTTCTGCTTCCTAAAGCTTTTTTTTTTGGGGGGGGGGGGGCAGTAGTTCCCTGGCTGGGAATCGAGCCCAGGCCGCTCTCAGTTGAGAGCGCTGAAGCCTAGCCACTACACCACCAGGGAACCCTGCTTCTAAAGCTTTTAATAGACATGTAAATGAAGGCCAAAGAGGGTGCTAGCCATGGAAATTTAATTGCCAGTTCAAAGATATATCAGTGATAAAGTTTAGGCAGCTACTTTGTGATATGTGATCCATTTATAAAATCTGTTTGGTTTTTTTCTGGTCCCTACAGAATAGTTTTAAGACAAGAAATTGGAGTGATTATGTGGTCATCCTCAGGTTAGGAATAGAACAGAGTGTGCACACCAGTTTGGAGGAGCCACCGTGCACCCTTGCTTGTTACCACTCTGTCCCCAGAGGGAGGCGCTGTCCTAACCCCTGGGCTACCCTCAGGCAGACACTCTGGCAGCATGGCTTAGTTCTGGCTGTCCTTGCTAGTGAACTGCTCCTGAACCCTCCTCATCTTTCATGGCTCTCCTCAAATGTCTTCACCTCCTGCAGCCTTTACCAAGGCCCCAGGCGGTGCTGAGAGGCAACCTCCAACCCTGCACATCTTGCTCAGGTGTGGGGACTGGACCTCCTGGCACCCCACAAGGCTAGGAGTCTCTGGGGGAGGATCAGAAGTGCTGGGTCTGCCTGGATCCTGGGTATCCTGCGTGGCCCCACTCAGGCCTGGCCCCTAGAGCCCAGGAAATGTAATTAGTAAATGAAGGATCAGATGGCTCCTGGGGCCACAGAGGCCAATTCAGACTCTTTGTTGAAGGGCTGGCCTTTCATCACCTGGGTCCCAGAGATCACCTGCCCCCATCCTCAGGCCCTCCACCCCTTCCTGAGGATGGGAAATGGGTTACTACGGATTTCTTAGGGCCCTTATTCACATCTTCAAGACTTTACTGAGCTTGGGCACTTGGTAAACCCTTGGAACATGGAGTTACTACCCAGAAAAGTGGCATATGCTGTCCCTGTTCTCAAGTGGCTTCTGGTCTGGGAGACAGAGACAGACCCAGACACCCACAACATGTACTTTAAAGGAGGTGACCCAGGCAGTGTGGGAGCCCAGTGGAGTCCTACCAACAGTGCTGTCCAGTGGACTTACAGAGTGAGCCAAACATGTGGTTTTAACTTCTCCAGTGGCCACAGTTTTTAAGTAGAAAGAAATGGGCAAAATTCATTTTAATATGAGATATTTTTTCCACACACAGTTTTCTAAGTCCAGTGTGGCTTTGCCACTTATAGCCCATCTCAGTTTGGAACAATCATGTTTTAGTTGCTCAGTAGGCACTAAGCTGATGGCTGCTGTAATGGACAGTGCAGCTCTAGGGTCTGCTTGGCACTGATGAGGAAGTGCTAATTCTAGGGGGCTTCCTGGAGGAGGTGATAGCTAAAATGAGGCTTATGGGAGCTTTCCTGGAAATTGTAGGTAAGAGATGAGGCCAGATTTCTAAAGAGAAGGAGAGCATACACCCTTGCTTGTTCATTCATTTGTTCATTCATTCATTCATTCATTCATGCATGCATTTTTACTTCAGTGCATACTTGAGCTTCCCAGGTGCTTGGCTACATGCTAAAGGATGTGTATGACGCAGCCATGGGTCAGAGCAGGTCTCTGCTCTTCAGATAACCAGGCATTTACTAGAAACTCCCTTGCAATCTTTATAATCTGAAGTGGGAGCTGAGGTTAGACAGTAAATAAAATTAAAATAGTTACATGGTATGGAATGTGGATTTTTTTTTTTTAATGATGGAAAAAAAACAAGTCATTGACTTTAAAGAACTGGTCTGGAAGGGGCTTTTGGAGGAGCTAACAAAGAGCTGAGACTCAGATGATGGGAACAGAGAGAGATGGGTCCAGGCAGTGAGCACAGCACATGAAAATGCCTCTGAGGTACGAAGGACTACAGCGTGTCCCTGGGACTGGCGGAGGCCGTTGGAGCCAGGATGCACAGCAAGGTGGTGAGGTGTGACTGGTGGGGTGGCCAGGCCAGAGCAGGGCCAGATGACATTGTAGCTATAGGATGGAGTCTCCCAGCAGGAGGCAAGGAGGCCAGAAAGAAGGCTGCTGCAATGATTTGGGGGAGTGAACATGAATTCTGGGCAAGGTGGTCACAGTGGAGGTATCTGGGGACATGTTCTGAAGGTTGAGCCAAGAGGCCATGATGGTTTGAATGAGGGGGTGGGGACACCCAGAGTTGTGTTTAGACGAGCTGAGTGAATGGTGGAGCCTGTCTTGAGTGGAACTAGGGGACATGAGGAAGACACAGCAGGCAATGCCTACGTTCTGATAGAAGGGGCTGGGCATCAAGGAGCACAGAGGAAGCATGGTCCCTGCCTGTGGGATCAGGAAGGTCCTCTAGAGTCATCCCCTAAATGGGTCTTGTCAGAAGTGTAGGAATGTTGTAGACACACAGGTTGGAGAGGTTGGCAGTCAGGAGAAGGGAGTAAGTGGATCTGTGGATCAGGTGGGAAGAGACAGGCCAGGGCCCTGGGAATGGAGAGGACAGATTGTGGGATAGGAAGGAAGAGGAGAGCTCAGCATCCAAGGGTCTGGTCTGGTGCCTGGGTGGCAATGAGACGTTATTGAATTGGGAACTTAGGGAAAGACCAGGTTTTCAGGAGATGCTGAGCTCAGTGGGGATGTGGTGGGATGAGGGTCCTGGGGGACAGCTAGAAGACAGCTGATCTCTTCATTCGTTCATTCACTCGTTCCTTTGTCACATATTTCTTGACAGGCCGTGCGGGGGCTGGTGCAGGGGTAACTGAGGGGGGACAGAAGCTTCCAGAAGAGTATAGTTCAGGTGCCACAGTGGGAAGAGGAAGTCAGGGATCTTCCCAAAGTGTGTGCCAGGCTTCTCCTCTGGTTTGTAAAGCCTCAGTCATCACCTCTCTGAAGCTCTCATTGAGAGGGACCTTGCCAAGAAAAGTAAGGGAAGGTGGCTCAACTTTTCCAGGTCCCTCATCACCCACCCTGCCTTCTCCTTCCCAGGTAAGAGCAAGGAGGCAGAGATTAAGAGAATCAACAAGGAACTGGCCAACATACGCTCCAAGTTCAAAGGTAGCTAGGGGCCTGGACTCCTGGGTCTGAGAGAGGAGTGGGGCTGGGAAACGGGACTGCTGGGACTTGCAGGTATGATCTTTTTTCATTTTGCTTCCCATTTCCTCCTTCCTCTGGCCTCAGGGGACAAAGCCTTGGATGGCTACAGTAAGAAAAAATATGTGTGTAAACTGCTTTTCATCTTCCTGCTTGGCCACGACATCGACTTTGGGCATATGGAGGCCGTGAACCTGCTTAGCTCTAACAAGTACACAGAGAAGCAGATAGTGAGTCTGGGAAGCTGGGGCTGGGGGCGGGAACTCCTGGGTCTGAGGGAGGAGGGGCTGAAAGTACAGGCTCCAGGGTGTGAGATATGGGGCCTAAGGCCAATTAAGACACAAAGCTCTCAGCTCCCACCTCTCTCTCCACCCACCCAGGGTTACCTCTTCATTTCGGTGCTGGTGAACTCGAACTCTGAGCTGATCCGGCTTATTAACAACGCCATCAAGAATGACTTGGCCAGCCGCAACCCCACCTTCATGTGTCTGGCCCTGCACTGCATCGCCAATGTGGGCAGCCGTGAGATGGGCGAGGCCTTTGCTGCTGACATCCCACGCATCCTGGTGGCCGGGTGAGGCACTGGGGACCTGCTGGGGAAGGAAGAAGGGAGAGACAAGGCCCAAACATGTTGGAGGTTAAAAGAGGCACCTTCCTGCCTGTATCACCTGCCCCAGGTTTCCCACCCAGGCTGTGGGGCTCACATCGGGATTGGAATTGCAGTGTTTCTGGGGACAGCCTCATGGTTGTATTATCTTCTCATCTCACCACGTCAACAGTGTGAGGCAACCTCTCAGCAAAGCCAGTGGGTGTCTCTCTGACTAACTGACCTTTAACATCTAGTATAGAAGAGGTGATAGGTAACCTTCAGTTATATTGGTGATACCCCTCTGGAACTTCTGCATCTTCTCCATTCATTCATTTAACAAACATCTATTGAGCATCTAACTATGTGTGAGACACTTTGCCAATTGCTGGGGATATATAGTCATGACCAGAAATGGATATGATCATTGTTCTACCAGTGTTCATGGTCCAGAGTGGGAGATAAACACTCTTTGAATAATTGCAGGATGGGAGTTCCCTGGTGGTGTAGTGGCTAGGCTTTGGCGCTGTCAACGCTGCGGCCTGGGTTCGTTTCCCAGCCAGGGAACTACCCACATAAAAAAAAGAAAGAAAAAAAAAAAGAGTTTGAAGAGGACAGGTATTTAAAAAAAAAAATTACAGGATTAAACATATAATTTCTTTCAGAGCCATGCTGTGGGCCATAGGAGCCCCTAAAGGCATTTAGTAGGGGTGTCTGATCTAGCCTGGGGGATCAGGGAGGGCTTCCCAGAGGAGGTGGCATCAGGCTGAGACCTAAGTGAAAAGGTGTCATTGGCTGTGGAAAGGGTGAATGTATAAAGGCAGTGGGATCAGTCTGTGTGATCATCCTGAGGCAGGAGTTCCTTCAGCAGGTATATCTGGAGCACCTGCAACATGCTGGACACTGTTGGGGGCATGGGGAGGCAGGAGTGAGCAGTGGGACTGTTGTGCCCACCTTTGGGAGTTTACAGGTAATCCAGGACTCAAAGAACAAACATGTAACAAAGAAGTAAGATGAGTATAGTGACAAATGTTTGGAAGAAAACATCAGCATAGTGGGGGAAGGGAGGTGGTAGGGGATGCTACTTATTATAAGTTAGACTTGTCAGGGAAGGTCTCTCCAAAGAAGTGATGTGTAATATGAAACTAGAATGATGAGGATTTAGTCATGCAAAAATGTTGGAGAAAGAATGTCCCACACAAAAGGAGCAGCAAATGCAAAGGCCCTGAAGTGTAGGCATGAATGTTTTACATTCATGGAACCAAGAAATAATGTCTATGCCTGGAGTGAGGTGAACAGGGGAGAGACAGAGAATGTGGAGTTTGAATTTTATTGTAATTGATGTGGGAGGCAATTGGTGTTTTAAGCAGGTGGATGACATGAGTGGCTTTGTATTTTTAAAAAAATCATTGGACCTGGTGTGGGAGAAGGTAGGACTTGTATTTCTAGCAGCATGCAGACTAGATTCTTGACTGGTACTCTCACTGAAATCCAACTATGAATGTTGAATAAAGGAGGAAAGGGAATATTATTCAGTGTATTCATGAGCTAGCAAGAAAGTAAGGCCATGAGCTAAGAGGAGACTGGCACCTGGGCAGATAAGCAGATTCCCAAAGCCAGCTTTTGCTTAGAGAGCATTTTCAGAATTGGGTATACCTAGTATTAGTTTTGGGGCCCTGCAGCTTCTGGGAACAGAAGATGCTTGTCCAAGAGAGGTTCCAGAGGCCACACTTCAAAGTGAGGGTGACCTAGAAATAAATCCCCTTAGGGACTTTAAGCAAAATTACCTGTTTCGAATCTTGGCATGGAGCAGCCTGCATACTGGTTTTCAGCCTGATTTCCCCCTACCTGGCTCATTCACAAATCTGTAAGCCAAGCCTTAATTTAAAATGATGCAAACCAGTAGTAGGACAGTGCCTAAGAGAAACAAATGAGCCTTTTCTGGAGAAACCCACCTTCATCACAGGCCTCAACATTTCCACAGAACGCCGAGTTGCATGAATAGCTCACAGTAGAAAATCACTAAACATGGGGTGCAAGACACCATGAGGGAGAACCAGCAGAAAGAAAACTGAAAAGAACAGTTGAAGTGGAATTTTTATGCAGAATGTAAAATAAGTACGTTTAGTATGTTCCAAGAAATATGAGAATGATTTAAACATCAGAGGAATGTGCAAGCTATTTTAAAAATGGAAAGTATCACTGAACTTAAAAAAAAAAAAAGATCTTATTTAGAAGCAGAATAGACACAGTCAAAGCAGAATTAAACAGGCAGTAGAAGTGGAGAAATTAATGAGAACACAGCCCAGAGAAACAAAAAGATGGAAAGCTTAAAAATAGAGGTTCAGGGAGTTCCCTGATGGTGTAGTGGCTTAAGGCTTCGGCACTGGCACTGTCAGCACTGCGACCTGGGTTCGATTCCCAGCCAGGGAGCTACCCACATACCAAAAAGCAAAAAAAAAAAAGAGGTTCGGAGTCATAGAAGATAAAGTCTGACATAACACTATTTTGAGTTCTTGATAAAAAGGAAATAATGGGACAGAGGCACGGTTTGAGTAGATAACGGCTGAGAACACTCCAGAACCAATGAAAGAGGCTGACCCTCAGATTCAAGCAGACCAAATAATCATAAGCAGAAATAGAGACTACTCTATCGGGAGATCACTGAGACGTCTGTTGTCATCCAGGTCAGAACTGACGGTGGCTGGGACCTGGGTTGTAGTGGTGAAGGCAGTCGCAAGAGGGCTGTGTTTTCAAAGTAAAGCCAACAGATGGGTTAGGTGTGGGATGAAAGAAAGAGGTGTGAGGTTGAACAGGTAGGTTAATGATGAGGACTGGGGGAGAACCAGGTAAGCAAGAGAAAGATGCAGAGTTTAGCCGTGTTGAATTTGAGATGCCTATTAGTACTGGGGAGACATGGCCGGTAGGCTGTTTGATGATGGGCGTCAGGGCCAGAGAGAGAAACCTGAGAGAGATCTGCCTGTGCACAGAAACATGCTTTTCACTTTTCTAGTCGCCACATTAGACCAAGTAAAAACAAACAGGTGAAACTAATTTTAATTTTTTTAAATTATTTTTTTTGGGGGTTGGTTCCCTAGCTGGGAATTGAACCCAGGCTGCAGCGGTGAGAGCGTCGAAGCCTAGCCACTACACCACCAGGGAACCCCTAATTTTAATATTTTAATTGAATTCATTCCCACCAAAATCTTTGCATTTTGACATTAACTCAACATCAGGATTATCCATGAGCTATCTTACAATATCTTTTCTGCTAAATCTTTGAAAACCAGTGTGTCACATCTCAGTTGGGACTTGCCACAGTTCCTGAGCCCAGCAGCCCTGTGTCACTGGGGGCCGCTGTATTGGATAGTGCAGGATGGATGGTAATTAAAATTCTGCCTGATAAAGTCCCCCAGGGAAGATGTGAGCAGGAAAGAGAAGTGACCAGAGGCTGAGGTTAGCCCAGCATGTTGAGGTCTGGCTCACCTGGGGGATAGGAGGAAAATGCAGTATGGGCCATAGCTCGAAACTTGGAGAAGAAACTTTCACAGAGGAGGGAGTGGGCAGCCATGGCAAGTGCTACTGACAGCTTCTTTAAGACGGGGACAAGCAGTGGCCATTGGCTTGGGCAAGACAGAAGTCTCTGACCACCCTTAGCCAGAGAACTTAGTGCCTACTGAGGGCTGAGTAGGAGGCCAGTGTGATAAATGCATATTATCTATGTGATGTCCCCATTTCACACAAGGGAATGGCTACTGAGGGGTTGTGCCCTGCTAATGTTGCAGGCCAGGCTGGGGTTATCTGAGTGTAGGCTGGTCTTTCCACACTGGAAATTTGGCCTTGAGAGTAACTCAAGGGCACAAAGGAACTTTTTTTTAGGTAGATTTTTTTTAATTAAAATAAAATACACATAACATAAAATTCACTGTTGTAATTATTTTAAAGGGTACAATTAGTGGTCCTTCATATATTCACAATGTTGTATAACCACTACCACTATCTAATTCCTGAACATTTTCATCACCCCAAAAAGAAGCCCCCATAACTATTAGCAGTCACTCACCATTCCCTCTCTCCCAGTCCCTGGCAATTAGTAATGTGCTTCCTGTCTATGGATTTGCCTGTTCTCAACATTTCAGATAAATGGAATCACACAATATGTAGCCTTTTGTGTCTGGCTTCTTTGTCTCGGTTTGTTTTCAAGGTTTATCCATATTGTAGTGTGTGTATCAGAGCTTCATTCCTTTTTATGGGCGAGTAATAATATTCACTATATGGATGGAACACGTTTATTCCTCAAAAAGTTTCCACCTTTTGGCTGTTATGCATAATGTACACATTTGTGTGAACTTCGTTTTCAGTTCTCTTGTTTAGATGCCTAGGCATGGAATTGAGTGGTCATGTGGTACCAGGCTGTTTTTGAAAAGAACAGTTCATTTCCCCCTTCGTGTCCCTTACACCATCTTTCTATCTTCCCCTCTTCCTTCCCTGGTCCTCTGAATTCAGTGGTTATTATACCTGTGCATACCTCCCAAATTATGTAGTGTTAAACTTTACCTAAATAGTACCACAGTCTCTCCTTAACTTAACCAAGTTGATAAATAACTCTTACACCTTCATTTGGTATTTGACTGGACATTTTCCTGCCTGTAATTGGAGATGATAATAGAATCCACCTCCTTAGAGGGCTGTGGTGAGGATTCAACAAGTTGATATGTAGAAGCACTTAGAATAGAGCGTGGCCCAGAGTAAGGGCTCATAGAGGTGATCTGTAATGGTGAGGGTGAAAAGACCACCATTAATCTAGCATTGTCTAGTGGACAGAACTTCCACTGGTTTCCGGTTTTAATCTGGTGACAGTCAAGGAGTGGGCATTCTTGGGCTATCACCTTGAACAGCCCAGGCTGGGATATTCTGTATAGATACTTTCTTTTCTCATTAAGTTACTCAGTTTTCTGCTCAACTGGTGCCTTATCAGAAGGGCCTTCCTCCAAAATAGTGCCCCCAGCACACTGTGCTTATTTCTGCCCTAGTTGACACCACAGCACTGAACCCCAGCTGCAGCTGGTGTGTGTGCTTCGATTCTGATGGCTCCGGCTAGAATGTAATCTTTGTGAGGACAGACATTTGGACCAATTTGTCCACCACTCTGTCAACAGTGCCTTCAGCTCTGCTGGTGTCCAGTAGTAGCTCAATTTGTGCTTGGTGAGGAATGAAGATACTGACCCAGGCTTGACTTCTGGCTCTGCCAGTGACCCCAGGAGGCTAGACACATAACCCATTTTGCAGATTAAGAAATTGAGGCCCATGAGGGCAGCACTAGATTATTGGATCCTGGGTCCTCCTGGCTCTCTCTGTCTCCCTCTGGCCACTCTTCCTGGGAGGAGCAAGAGAGGATGGGAGATGTGTGGGGCTAGGGTCATGCTGACGCCTATGCTCAGTCTATATCATGTCCCTGCAGGGACAGCATGGACAGTGTGAAGCAAAGTGCAGCCCTGTGCCTGCTACGACTGTACAAGGCCTCACCAGACCTGGTGCCTATGGGCGAGTGGACAGCTCGCGTGGTACACCTGCTCAATGACCAGCACATGGTGAGGCCCCTGTACCCAGTACCCAGTGACCCTGGGCTGCTTTCCCCAAGCCCTGACTCCACCTGCAAGCCTGGAGCCCTGCATCTCTGTCCCTGCCTTCACTCAGGCACCTAGAGACCCTGGTTCAGTCTTCCTAGTACTCATCACCCACTGAAGTGTCCAGAAACACCCACCTCTGTCCCTGGCACTCACCTGGCTACCCAGGGATTCTGTACAGTGTCCCTAACATATAACACCAACCTAGCCCCTCAGAAAATCCAGCCTCTGTTTTTTGATACCTAGAGGTTCCCCTAGTGCCCATCACTTGTGCAGCCACCACAGAAACACTGACCTCTGTCACCACCCTCAGTACTCCCAGTCCTGCCATATCCCCACCTACCCTCTGTTCTACACCTAGATGCTTGGGTCCTCCCAGGGGTACTCTAGGCACCCATGTTAGGGCTGGCCATGGTCCCTGAGTCCCAAAACACCCACTGTGACACTTGCACATGCCCAAGCACACCCTTTCCATACCTCATGCCTTTATGTTCCTGAGTCTCTGCTCTCAGATTTGCAGCCTGCACACTTGCCCCCAATCTGACCCTTCCCCCAGGGCCTTGACCAGCTGCTCATCTGCCCCTGCAGGGCGTGGTCACGGCTGCAGTCAGCCTCATCACCTGTCTCTGCAAGAAGAACCCAGACGACTTCAAGACATGCATCTCCCTGGCTGTGTCTCGCCTGAGCCGGGTGAGTGTGGTCTTTGAGCTGGCTGCAGGAGGTAGTCCTGGCATCCCTGTCCCCTGGGGCACCTCTCTGGTCCCCCTCACTCTCCCTGAGAGGCAGCCCAGCCTGGTGGTTATGAACTCAGGCTCTCATGGGTTCATTCCAGCTCAGCCACTTCTGGCTGTGTGGCTCTGGATAAGTGGTTTCACCTCTCTGGGCCTTAGTTGTCTTATTTGTCTAATGGGGATGATACCACCACCCTCCTAACAATATAGCTGCTATGAATTAATCTGTATAAAGTGTCAAAATGGCCTGGTGCATGGCGAGCACCCAGGAAGTGAGAGCTGCCATCCTGATTTCCTTCCCCTTGTCCCCTCTCTTTTTCCCTTGTCCTGCTTTCTCTGCTTTTTCTCCCACGCCTCTCTTTCCAAAGCATCTCCCTTTCACTCATTCTTTCTGCTCCTCTCCTCACCCACACCGGTCCTGGGAACATGCCCTGAGCCTTCCTGTGTGCCTGGCTCTGTGGGCTGACATGGGAGACGGGGATGAGTCAGACCTCAGCCCTCTAGGGGACCCCTGTTCTGCGGGGAGGGGTGTGTGGCAGGGCAGGCAGACTCAATTAGGGATTATGGTTTGTGCTGTTGTGGAAGTAGCACAGGATTTTGTAGGCCCCCAAAGGAAGCACTTAACCTAGCCTGGAAATTCAGGAAGGCTTCCTGGGAGAGGTGATCCTGGTATTGGGATTTGGAGTAAATATAAACATTTTCTGGGAAGATGAGAAGAGGCCTGGATTCTCAAGCAAAAGAATAACATACCAGCTCATTCAGTCAGTCATTTTTTTTTTTTATTCATTCACCACACATCTGAATACTCCTGTGTGCCGTGCTGCTGGGGGAAGACACAGAGAGTGACGGTGGGTGCAGGGCACATACTGTTGTGCAGGTGGCACAGAGCATAGTGGGAGTGCTTCCTGGAGAGAAGGGGTTTTCAAGGTTGACTAGGAGTTTGCCATGAGGAAACAAGTCACAGACCCTTTCACTAATTCTCTGCCTATTCAATGAGCCTTTCTTGTGTCTGACCAGGTATTAGGCTTGGGGACCTAATTCCTGCTCCTGAGTAATTTCCAGTTTGGGGAGACTGCAAGGCAGCAGTTTCTGGCCAAGTGGTGTGACGTGTGTTTGGGGTGGGTGTAACCCGGGCTGTTGGGAGGCATGGAGTTGGAGTCAGGAGCTCACAGAAGGGAATCAGAATGTCAGGGACTTCTTGCCCACCTGATACCAGCTTTAATCAGAAAACTCAACCAGCTCTGGCTCAGTCCTAGATCGGTGCGCCTGAGGACTCTTCACTTCTGTCCCTGAGCCTCAGGTTCCTCTATCCCCATGGGAAGGCAGAGTTTGGTCTGCTGCCCAGCCCTGTGCTTCAAGCCATCCCTCATCTCCCTTTTTGCCCCCAGATTGTCTCCTCGGCCTCCACTGACCTCCAGGACTACACCTACTACTTCGTCCCAGCACCCTGGCTCTCAGTGAAGCTGCTGCGGCTGCTGCAGTGCTACCCTCCGCCAGGTACCGCCGAGCCCACTGGGCTGGGCTCTGGGGCCTTGAGCCCCCTGCTGGGGCAGGTGGGTGGATGCTGGGTTTCTGTGTCAAGATATTTTTGAGGTGGCTGGTACCTCTAGGCCCTGTCCCTCGGCTGTAGCAGGGACAGCCCTGAGCCCAGGACCCAGCCAGGAAGGGATGAGCATGTGGCAGGAACAGCATAGAATGGCGAGTCCACCCCATCTAGCACAGAGAGTTGGACAAATCGCTGGTGTTAATTGATCACCAGCTGTGGTCCAGGATCCCTTTGAAGGGCTTGTTTTACAGATGAAACCAAGGATTGGAGTAGAGAAGTCCTTTCTCAAGGTCACCCAGCCGGCTAAGGGCAATTCCAGGATGTGCTGTTTGAATTAGCTTAGTTCTGTTAGGGATTCTCATGTCCTCAGTGCTCATGGTCACACCACTGGAGTGGATGAAGTACCTTCAGTGAACCAGATCCTACACAGCGGGTATCTGTGTCCTCCCAACAGATCTGGCAAGGGGAAACTACCCCTACAATACATAGACAGGGAAACTGAGGCTTGGAGATGAGACGTGGCCTTTCCAGGCCTGGGCAGCAACTGGAGGGCAGAGCCTGACTCCAGAATCTGTGCTCTGAGCCCCTCCCTCTACCATAGGGGCCTCAGCTGTCTGATCTCATAGAGCAGTCTTGAGGGTCCCTGTGCTGAGAAACTTAGCACTTAGTATGTGCTTGATAAACCACTTCCCTTTAATTCAGCCAGAGTTCTGAACACCTGCTGTGAGCCAGAGACCTAGGTGCAACCCTGAATCTTCACAGCTAGCTGTGTGTGAGCGGAGTGTGTGTGTGTGTGTGTGTGTGTGTAGCTATGTGTGTCTGTGTGCATGCCTGTCTCTGCATGCATGTCATTGTATGTATGTCTTTGTGCATGCATGTCTTTGCATATCTGTTTGTCTACATGTCTGTGTTTGTGCATATCCATGTGTGTGTGTGCACACACTGTAACAGAGTGTATGATGTAGGCGATGCCAAAGGCCCCTTCCAGCCTGTGAAACCTAGTGATAAATTCTGTTTTGTGACCCTGGGAAAGCCTCTCGCCCTCTCTGGGCCTCTTTCTAATGCTGTAAGGACAAGCTTAGGTAGAACCTAAGCCCACTTTCATCTCAGAAGCCCTACCTTATAATGTTGGGCTCTTCCCAGGGCCGGCACTTTACCTACTCTCACATTCTGCATTGTAGGAATTACAACCAGGGCCCCAGGCAGACAGTGCTAGGCAGGGAGGCGCTATTTCCAATTTATTTCCAAGTAATTTTATAAATTTTCCAATATACAAACAAGTAGAGAATACTTGTCACCTAGACTTCACATCTTTCTTATATGCACACTCTTATTTTGTTATATATTTCTGAAATATTTAAAAGTTAATTACAGACATTATGATGTTTTGCCTTTAAATATTTTGTTATTTATTTCTCAAAACTATGCTGATTTTTTTTTTTTTTTTTTTTTTTTTGGTATGTGGGTAGCTCCCTGGCCAGGAATTGAACCCAGGCCGCAGCGCTGACAGTGCCAGCGCTGAAGCCTTAAGCCAGTACACCACCAGGGAACTCCCTGATTTTCATTCACAGTAGCAATTCTACGCTCATACTTCAAACTAACAATTCCCTAATATTCTCTGATACCCACTGTAGTTTTTCCTAATTTCCCCAAAATGTCTTCCACAGTCAGTTCAAAATAGGATCTAATCAAGATACATGTATCAAATTTGATTATTGTTTCTAATAAATTTTTCTTAATCTGGGTGACTTACCTCTATTCTTCCAGGACAACTTAGCTGTTGATTGTGAAAATTTTCAAACATAAAGATACCTTGCAGGAGCAGTGTAATAATGCTTAAATGCCCTTGCCCTAGGCCCAACAGAACTTGTTAGCACTTTGCTGTGTTTGTGCCCTCCCTCATTCCCTCCCTCTCTTAGACATACAGTTGCTGAATTACTTGAAGATAATCGTAAACATCTTAACACTCTTCCTACCCCAAAGTATTTTCATACATATCTCCTAAGACCAAGAACACTGTACCCAGCCACAGTGCTCTTATCACACCCCACAAGATTCAAAATAACCTGTCTCATTTGCTATCCAGGCACCAAACTGTCCCGGTTGTCCATAGCATTATTTTATTTGTTTGTTTGTTTGTTTGTTTGTTTGTTTTGGTTGGTTCCCTGAGCTGGGATTGAACCCAGGCCACGGCAATGAGAGCGCCAAGGTGTAGCTACTACACCACCAGGGAACCCCCCCCACCCCACCAAAGCATTATTTTTATAGCTTAAAAATATATATAGTACAATCTAGGACCACAAATTAAATCTGAGTTTGTCTTTGTCATTTTTTTTCAATCTGGAATAATCCCTGCCACCTCCTATCCCCGACTATCTGCTTTTGACTAAACGAGAGAATATTGTGTTGCAAAATTCTACATTTGACTGTTTGCTTGTGTCCTTTAGTTTTTTCCTCTATTCATGAACTGCCTGATAGATTTGGGTGCCACATTTTTGCTAGGACACTTGACAACTGTTCTATCCACACAGTGTTGCTTCACGTTCAAGAGGATGGCAGTTATCAGGATTTGTGTGAGCTTCTGGTTGGTATCTGTCTCAGGCACTCAGACAGCTCCTTGGGAAGGCCCGAGTATCAGGGTATCTCTGGGGAAGGTTCTTGGAGCTTTCTTTGCGTGTGAGAAACCTAAAGAGCATTGGTACTGCAAAAGAGGAAACTGAGGCTTACAGGGGTGAAGACTCTTGCCTAGCAGGGTCATAGTGGAGCAGTATGACAGCCCAGGTCTGGAGTTGGGTCCTCTGTCAACCTTTTCCCAACTTCTCTGGTCACCAGGAAGGGCTTAAGGGAGCAGAGACCCTGGCCTGCAACTGCAGGGCTCCCCTGGACCCTTTCTGTGGAAGGTGGGAGCTGTGGCATGGCCCCTACACCTGGTAGGTAAGCTGGACTGACAAGAGAGCTCAGCCCAGGGCATGCCCTCCATCTCTCCAGAGGATGCGGCTGTGAAGGGCAGGTTGGTGGAGTGTCTGGAGACTGTGCTCAACAAGGCTCAGGAGCCGCCCAAGTCCAAGAAGGTCCAGCACTCCAACGCCAAGAACGCCATCCTCTTCGAGACCATCAGTCTCATCATCCACTATGACAGGTGCATACCTGGGGGTTGGGGGGCTGGGCCCAGGAAAATAGGGGCTGTGATTCTGGACTCCTGGGTCTGAGAGAGGAAGGGCTGGGGGTCTGGACTCCTGGGTCCCAGGAGAGTAGGTCTAGGAATTGTAATTTCTAGGTAGGAAGAGGATGAAGGTGTGAAATGTTACCCTTCCGGGTTGGTGCTGGGCCTCTCCTGGGAGGCAGAATTCCTGGCTATCTTTATTGGACTTAACAGCCCAGATGTCTGAGTCACTAGGACTAGTCATGTCTGGGCCAGAGGGTGAGAGTTAAGACCTGGGTCCTGAAGGTGATACTGAATGGACCAGCCGGGACTGAGTCCTGCACCTCCTCATGTCCCTGTCTCTTTCTTGCTGGCAGTGAGCCCAACCTCCTGGTGCGTGCCTGTAACCAGCTGGGCCAGTTCCTGCAGCACCGGGAAACCAACCTGCGCTACCTGGCCTTGGAAAGTATGTGTACACTGGCCAGCTCTGAGTTCTCCCATGAGGCAGTCAAGACCCACATCGACACCGTCATCAATGCCCTCAAGGTGCAACCTCAGGGCCTGCTCTGGGCCAACCTCCCAACACTCATCCGTGTCTCCTCTACCCCATTGGAGAGGCCTGGGACTCAGAGGCCCTGAATGGCCAGTTTTATGCCACATGGAGCCTAGAACACACCCCATCTACTCTTTTCCCTCAGACGGAGCGGGACGTCAGTGTGCGACAGCGGGCGGCTGACCTCCTCTATGCCATGTGTGACCGGAGCAATGCCAAGCAGATTGTGTCAGAAATGCTGCGGTACCTGGAGACGGCTGACTACGCCATCCGAGAAGAGATCGTGAGTCCTGAGAGGGCTGGGGCCAGGACTCCTGGGACTGAGGAAGGAGGGGGACTGGACTCCCAGGTCTTCAAATGAGGATAGTGGTTAGGGGGGTTCCCTGGAGGTGTAGTGGCTAGGCTTTGGTGCTCTCAACACTGCAGCCTAGGTTCGATTCCCACCCAGGGAACTATCCCCCCAAAAAAACAAAAACAAAAACAAAACAAAAAACAAATGAGGACAGTGATGAGCCCAGATCTGGTGAGTCCACAGATGACTTCCCTTGTGGGCACATGCTCATTTACACACAAATGCCATCCTCCCTCCCAACTGGCAGGTCCTAAAGGTGGCCATCCTGGCTGAGAAGTACGCAGTGGACTACAGCTGGTACGTGGATACCATCCTCAACCTCATCCGCATTGCGGGAGACTACGTGAGTGAGGAGGTTTGGTACCGCGTGCTCCAGATCGTCACCAACCGCGACGACGTCCAGGGCTATGCTGCCAAGACGGTCTTTGAGGTGAGCATCCCATTTCATCCTCATCAAGGGCCATCAAGGCAGAGCAAGGCCAGCTGTGGCCATATGTCCAGCCAACCCTGGCTACTCTTCTACTTTTTCCTCCTCACAGTGTTCTTGGACCTCCCAAGGAACATGGGGGCTAGGTTCCATGGGCCAGTGTCAGCAGGGTGCCTGGTATGCAGTCACTGATCCCCAAGTCCCGGCAGTTTTCCACTCTCTGTTCTGTTTTATTGTGTGAATGAGCTCGTGCCAGTCACTTAACCCCATTCTGTCTCAGTTTCCTCATCTGTACTCCTACACATATCAGAGTCCCCAGGGTTCTATAAGTTAACAAGAGTGAAAGGCTTAGCACTGTGCCTGGCACACTTGAGTGTTCTTGAGCCAGGATGTCATTACTCTTGGTTGTCCCTGCCTCCCAGGCACTCCAGGCCCCAGCCTGTCATGAGAACATGGTGAAGGTCGGTGGCTACATCCTTGGGGAGTTTGGGAACCTGATTGCTGGAGACCCGCGCTCCAGGTGAGTGGGTGAACACATGAACTTCTGAAAGGTCCAGGGTGTGTGGGGGCTTCCAGGAATCTTCTCGGCTTCTTGCCCAGAACCTGGCAGGGTAAAGCAGAACCCAGCTCTCAGGAGCCTTTGGGACAGAGTGTTGCCATTGGCGAGCCTGAGGTCCTGGGAAGGGTCCCTCTGAGGGAGGTGGCACCTCACCTCACCCTGGCGTGGGGCAGGGGGATCCTGGGAGAGGTAGGTGGAGCTGACACCAAGTGACCCCAACCCTGCTCCTCCCTGCCTCCGCGCAGCCCACCTGTACAGTTCTCCCTGCTGCACTCCAAGTTTCACCTGTGCAGCGTGGCAACGAGGGCTCTGCTGCTGTCCACGTACATCAAGTTCATTAACCTCTTCCCGGAGACCAAGGCCACTATCCAGGGCGTACTGCGGGCAGGCTCCCAGCTGCGCAACGCTGACGTGGAGCTGCAGCAACGTGCAGTCGAGTACCTCACCCTCAGCTCAGTGGCCAGCACAGATGTCTTGGTCAGAGTCCCCCTCCCCACGCACCCCCTCTTCTGCCCTCTGTGCCTTGCCCCTCCCTCTTTTTCTTATGAGTGAGCTGACGCTCCTGTCCCCACAGGCTACTGTGCTGGAGGAGATGCCGCCCTTCCCCGAGCGCGAGTCATCCATCCTGGCCAAGCTGAAACGCAAGAAGGGGCCAGGGGCCGGCAGCGCTCTGGATGATGGCCGGAGGGACCCCAGCAGCAACGACATCAATGGGGGTATGGAACCCACCCCCAGCACTGTGGTGAGTCCCTTGGGATTGGACTACCCGGCAGGGTCTAGCGCGGGTGTCACCTCTTCTCACTTTCACTTGTACTTTCTGCAGTCTACGCCCTCGCCCTCTGCCGACCTCCTGGGGCTGCGGGCAGCCCCTCCCCCAGCAGCACCCCAGGCTCCCGCGGGTGCAGGCAACCTCCTGGTGGACGTCTTCTCTGATGGCCCAGCCTCCCAACCCAGCCTGGGGCCCACGCCAGAGGAGGCTTTCCTCAGGTACCATCTGCCTTGGGCCCTGGGCTGTCCCTTTTCCTCTGTCCCTCCCAACTCGCTTCTCCCTCCCTGTCCCTGTGCCTCTGTTCACCCTGGCTGCGCCTCCCCCGGCTCCTCCCTCCCTCTGGCCACTCTGAACTCGCAACTGCCCCTGGCCACCCTTTGTTGTCCTTTCCCTTCATCGTGTCTCAGCTTGCTCTTCCTTCTCTCCTTCCCTCCTCCCTCTTTCTCTCTCTCCGGCCCTTTTGCTGCCTGTCTGGGATTGGCTGCCTGCCACGCCTGTCTTCTCTGTCTGCTCTGGGATTGGATGGCCCAGCGAGCTGGAGCCGCCTGCCCCTGAGAGCCCCATGGCTTTGCTGGCTGACCCAGCTCCAGTTGCTGAGTAAGGGTGGCCTCAAGGGGTTGGGGTGGGGGCTAACTATTGTGTTCCCAGGGCGGGTTAGAGTAGGAGCGTTTGTCAAGGGGTTCCTGATGAGGTACTGAGGCAAGGACTTGAAAGAGAGTAAAAGTCAAGATCCTCTGATGCAGGGGGCAGGGGTGGCAGCACATGCCAGGGTCCTATTCCCATTAGAGGCAATCGCCAGACTGATTTTGGAGTTTTTTGAGGTTTATTAGGGAATCTGGTATGTGGATTCTGGGGTTCTGTCCTTTCCGAGTTTGCAGTCTCCCTCCATTAGCTCTAGACTTTTTTTTTTTTTTTTTTTTTTTTGCTTTTTGGTATGTGGGTAGCTCCCTGACTGGGAATCGAACCCAGGCCGCAGCGCTGACAGCGTCAGCGCCGAAGCCTTAAGCCACTACACCATCAGGGCACTCCAAGCTCTAGACTTTTAACTTAAGCTGCAGCCCCTGAGCTCCCTCCCATCTTACTCCTTTCCCTGCATGCAGCCCAGGTCCTGAGGACATCGGCCTGCCCATCCCAGAAGCTGATGAACTGCTGAATAAGTGAGTGTGGGAAAAATTGGGGAGGCACGGGGACAGGTGGGGAACACAAGTAGGGCCCACACAGGCACCTCTCTTACCCTGAGCTCCCCACGGCCCCCACCTAGGTTTGTGTGCAAGAACAACGGGGTCCTGTTTGAAAACCAGCTGCTGCAGATTGGAGTCAAATCGGAGTTCCGGCAGAACTTGGGTGTGTCTGGGGGAACTGTTGGGGTGGGGTTTCAGGGAGACTTTGGCTTGGGTGTCAAGTAGGGAGGGAGTCATAGAACTCTGATGGAGAGCCCTGCCTATCCACATCACCACAGGCCGCATGTATCTCTTCTATGGCAACAAGACCTCGGTACAGTTCCAGAACTTCTCTCCCACTGTCGTCCACCCGGGAGACCTCCAGACTCATATCCTCTTGGCCTGGTCCAGCGTCCTTGCTCCAGACCCACCCCTCTGGGTCTGCCTTCCTGGCCACTGGAAAGTAGATGGACCCAGGACCATACCTCTGTTTGGTCCTCTTGGAGAGCCTGAGCACGTTTCTTTTCTTGAGGTTTAGTGACATATGTAAGACGGGTGGACCTCTTTCCCCCAGTACAGGAGATGACAGTAAGTGTTGTAAGAGGTGTACAGGAGGCATTTACATCCAGAATCTCTGCTGCCCTAGGCCCCGGTTTGTCCGTTAGGCTCCACACCCATGATACCAGTGCCTAGGGGTCTTGGTGCTGACTAGGGCCCTCTCCTATGTGACTTGGGCCAGTCACTTTTCCTCTCTGAGCCTTCCTGTCCCCTCTGTGAGGTGTAGACCCTCTTCTCCTTTCTCATAGGGTTTTGAAGATCAGCATGGTTGGAAAACCCTGGAAGGATGGCTGGAATAAAGGAAGTGCTTGAGCATTATCAGTCCCCTCTCCCTGGCTCCCATCTTTGGGCCTCCATTTCCACTCCTGTGAAATTACAGGGGTTAGAACCCAAAATTTTGAGGACTTTTTCAGTTCTTTGCTTCATTCATCAACATTTCCAGAGGCCTTATGTAGACTCAGCTTTGTGCTGGGCATGGGAGGGGCAGGGTGAGAGATGCATAAAACCAGCCCTTACCCTGAAGTTGCTGATGTGGAAGTAGATGGTGATAACAACACTAGTTGCCACCATTATTGTGCACTTACCACGTGCCAACCACAGCACTTACCACGTGCCAACCACACTAACAAGTACTTGTACTGGTTATTTCATTGAATGCTGAGGACATGATCCCCATTTTGCAGGTGAGGCTAAGAGAGGTTAACTTTCCCACAGTCACTGAGGTGGTAAGAGTTGGGATTCAAACCCAGAGTGGCTCTTGCCTCAATACAGTTTGACACATACCATAATGGTTGTCACTGAGCCCATTGTGGAAGGCCAGAGGAGGAACCTAGGAGTTGGGTTGGAAGTTTAGTAAGGAATTTGGAGCTGGCAGGCCTTGTAGGATGAATCTAGATGGAAGGGCCAAGCCTCTCAAGAGGTTCGGGGCCAAGGCCCAGTGGAGCCACTTCCTGTTTCTGGCTTCCTTGACAATGGGTGGGCACAGCTGGCAGTGCAGACCAAACGTGTGGCTGCTCAAGTGGACGGTGGGGCGCAGGTGCAGCAAGTGCTCAACATCGAGTGTCTGCGGGACTTCCTGACGCCACCACTCCTATCTGTGCGCTTTCGGTGAGTCAATAGGTGGGTGGGCGGAGCTACTGGGTGAGGGGTGTGGCCTGACAGCCCTCCCTCCTCCCCCTGCCAGGTATGGAGGCGCCCCCCAGTCCATCACCCTCAAGCTCCCTGTGACCATCAACAAGTTCTTCCAGCCAACAGAAATGGCAGCACAGGACTTCTTCCAGCGTTGGAAGCAGCTAAGCCTGTGAGCAGCTGGGGGGACTGAGCCAAGGCCACAGCCATATTTCAGGATGGGTGGTGTTGGGGCTGCCAGGTCCTTGACTTGAAACCTTTCCTGCCCCCAGCCCCCAACAGGAGGCGCAGAAAATCTTCAAAGCCAACCACCCCATGGACGCTGAAGTCACTAAGGCCAAGGTGAGAAAAGGGGTGAGACAGAAGTGACCCTGCTCTGACAGCCCAGTCTTGCCTCTCCCTAACTCTGGGATTTGGGGAGCAGTGGCCACTCAATTTCTTTGAGCCTGTTTTCCTATCTGTAAAATGGGGCTAATTCCCACTCCAAAGGGCTTTGGGAACTGGTATGCCACAGCCTGGGAGGTAACAGATCTCACTTCTTTCTCAGCTCCTGGGATTTGGCTCTGCTCTCCTGGACAACGTGGACCCCAACCCTGAAAACTTTGTGGGAGCTGGAATCATCCAGACTAAAGCCCTGCAGGTGGGCTGCCTGCTCCGGCTGGAGCCCAATGCCCAGGCTCAGGTGAGTGGGATTCTGGGAGGCCCATCTGAGATACATGCGTCACCCTCTACCTCATGTGCATTATCTGTACCCACTCCAGTCCTCTGGCTCTGGTCTTTCTCTTCCCTGCCCTCCCACCCTGATTTTTGTCTCTCCATATCCTTTCTACCCTCTTTCTTGCCTCTCTTTTATCTTTCAATCTTTATCTGTCTGTCTCCTCTGTCACTTGATTCTTACCTCCTGTCCATTCTGTCACCTTTCTCCTTTGTCTTTATTTTTTGTCTCTTCTGTATTTCTCTCCCTGAGCTCTCCATCCTCTTTCACCTAGCCTGCCCCATCCATTTGCTTCCTCCCTGAGTCCCCCCACCCCATCCTATGTCCCCCACCCAGATGTACCGGCTGACCCTGCGCACCAGCAAGGAGCCCATCTCCCGTCATTTGTGTGAACTGCTGGCCCAGCAGTTCTGAGCCCTGGACTCTGCCCCTGGGAATGTGGCCGGCACCAGGCAGCCCCTAGGACTGAGAGAGCTTTGGTGGATGGGGCAGTGAGGGGATCTCTGCTGGTGACAGGGAATACCCCTGGGGAGGGGGATGCCTAGGACCTTCCTTCGGCCTTTTGTATTTTTATTTTTGTTCATCTGCTGCTGTTTACATTCTGGGAGGTAAGGGGAACCCCCTCCCTCCCTTCCCCCCCAAGCACAGAGTGGAGAGGTTGCCAGGGAAGCAGGCACCTCCTCCCCTCCCACCTTACCCTGTTGTGGCCCCTCTGCCCCCTCCCCATCCAGGGGCTGTGTATTATTGTGAGCGAATAAACAGAGAGATGCTAACAGCCCCAGGTTCCTGTCTGTTGCTCATACCTAGCAGTCAAAGGAGCGGGGTGAGGGCATGCAGAGTATGGGTGGCCAGGCTCCGCAGCCCATGGATGGGACTCTGAGCAGACAGTAGCAGCAGCAGACGCCGTGGCCCCAACTGTAGGGCCATCAGCCGCCATCCCGTGCCTGGCTCCTCAGTCCCCGACACCAAGTAGCAGGCCCTTGGCACCTGGGCCTGGTGGGCTACATCATCCACCTTCTCTTCCTGCTGGCCTGGCTCTGGAGAAAAGACAGGAAGGACTGAGGTGACCAGTGGGGCCTAGACCACTAGGATGCCAACCTGTGGGAGCCATATCCCATCCTGGGTCTGAGTATGACTCTGAATAGGCAAGGTCTTCACAACTCCATCTGGCTGTCAGTGACTTAAGGCCAGACTTTCTTGTTCAGCTACCCCTCTTCCCACACAGCCTCAGTCCCCTTTACTGGGGGTACTGTGTGTAGCCTCAGGCATTCTGTTTGTAATACAAATCGTAAACACACAGGTGATGCTTACTAAGTGCCAAACACTGGGAGGCCCCCAGCCCCCCCATCCCCCACCCCCAGCCACGTTACATATAGGAAGCAGGTAGGAAGAGGTGGAATCAACAGCTAGGAAGGGATGGAAGGGACAGTCATCTGCCCCTCCTAGGTGGCGCTCTATCATTTTGTGACATTCATCAGGGTTGTATCGTTACCCTAGGTCCCTTTGTGTCTCTGGGGCCTCTCTGGTTCTAGGACAACTTTTCCTTCCTAACCTGAGCTCTGGGGAGCCCCACTCCAAAGACTATTGATAAAGACTGTACTTTTAAAAGCAGTATAGAGGAGTATGTGGATGTGGGAGCCAGGTGGCCTGTGTGTGACTTGTGGCTCTGCCACTTATTAGCTGAGCCTGTTTCTCGTCTGTACTATGGAGATGATGATATAATAGGAAATAACTCTCATCTATGAGGATGAAATGAGTCATTACATATAAAGCACTTAGTAAGAGATGAGGTTTCAGTGTTAACTACTAGGATGGATTACCCAGGAGATTCTGTAACTTCTAGGCTGGGACCTCTTTGCCCCTTTTCTTCCCATCAGTGTGGATGTCCAGGCCTCCTTGAGTCATGCCCAGTGTATGCTGGATTCTACCAGTTTCTGCAGCCCCACCTCTTATTCCCCACTTTGTGTGGCCTGGGACTCACTGTCCCAGCCTGTGCAAAGGGGGCATTGTACCCACTGCTGACCTGGTGGAAAGTGCATGGAGGTGACCAGGGCGTAGAAGGAGCGGAGGAGGTACCGACGCTGCTCAAGGGAAGGCTCTGGAGGGGGAAGAGAGACAGGGTGACAGAGCCCTTTAGGGGCCCAGGACCCTCCCAGCGTGCCCTCCTCTTGTCACCTTTATCCCCAGAGGGCTCCACTGTAAAGAGGCAACGCTTTAGTTCCAAGTGGAGGAGCAGCAGCCTGTGGGAAAAGGGATGTCATGGCCAGGGAAAAGGGGATGAGGACCCCAATCCACTCCCCCATCTGAGCCCTACCCGAGGATGTCCGTGTGCAGGGGGAAGCCAGCAGGCAGTGCTCGGGGTCCCAGTGGCAGGCAGGCCCGCAGTGGATCCAGCAGTGGCTGCCACCAGCGCTCCAGAAGCTGCAGGGGATGTGGTCAGTGAGAGGTGGGGCCCATGGGTGAGGTATGGGAAGGAGGTGTGGCCATGAGGAGGGGATGGGGAGAAGCCTGAAAGGAATAGATGAGAACCAAAAAGGGGCCTAGCTGGGGTGAAGGGGATTGGAGTGCAGTCCAAGAAGGGTGGATCCAGAGTAGAGAGAGCACCCGCAGGGCAGGGTGGTAAGAGAAGGGCCAGGGCTCGCAGGTAGAGGATGTAATAGGGATAGCATGACAGCCTGAATTCACCTGTGGATCCAGCTGGCTGAGGGGAGGGCGTGGCCCACAGAGCAGACACAGCTCCAAGCCCGGCAGTAGTGTCAGGGTCAGAAGACGATGCGGGACCTGAGGCAGGGTGCAGGGTGAGTGAGCCAGAGCTCCATCCCTTCCATCGCCAAGCCCTGCCTCCTGGAGACTCAGCCTCAAGGTCCCACCCTTTTGTGCACCAGTGCCCCAGCCCCTCACCTTCCCCCTGCCAGCCCCACCCACTCACCGTGGGACTCCCGTGTGGCAAGTACACAGGGTAGTCACGAGCAGCCTGTGGTAGCAGGGACCCCACTAGCCAGGGGAGCAGTATGGCCTCTGGTGTCCCGAGCCGCCACCAGCTCTCTGTTGCTGCCACCATCCGGCCCGACACGACTAGGCTAGCGAAGGCCGTACCCACAGCCTCAGCGAACCCAGACAGGGCTTCCTGGGTAAGGGAGGCAGGCCAACAGTGAGTCATGTGAGTCAGGAGACAAGAGAAAAGGGCAGCAATGACTTCCCAGGTGGGCGAGGAATAGGAAAAGACCCACATACAATTCAGAGCTTGCTTAGTGGCTGCGCTCACCCTCCTTGGGCCTAGGTTCCTTCACCTTTTCATGCAGGTACAATCCCCAAGTCACATCACAAAGTTAGATTAAACAGGCAAGCTGCCTGCTACCCTGCCTAACACGTGCTACTGAAGCAACTTATTACAACAGTAGCAGCTACGCTTTACTGAGTCCTACTATGTGCCAAGTAGTTGCAATCAATGACCTACTTGGCTCAGAGAGGTCAAGTCACCTGCCAAGAGTCTTCCTGCTCAGAGGTGGCCATGCCACGTGAATCCACAAGAGCAGTATTCACCAGGCAGAAGGAACAGCATGTGCCAAGACAGGGAAGCTGGAAACTTGTTGGGATTTGTGGGACTCCTGAAGCAGCTGGGTGAGGTGGCTGGGACTTGTCCTGGGGGCACTGAAAGCCATGGGAGGGTTATGACCAAGGGAGGGGCAGGGTCAGCTCTGTGTGCAGAAAGATCCTTCTGGGGACAAGTGTGGGTTGCATTGGAAGCCAAGAAGATGGAAAGAGGTGGAAGCAGTGGTCCAAGGTAAGAGGATGAGGTCTGAGTTAGGGCAACAGGGACAAGTTTAAAAGTTTCCTAAATATTCCCAGTACCTGCAGGAGGGATCCCTCTGGAGGAACCACACAGTCCACGCATTGGGTCAGGTCCCCGATGAGGTCTGAGTGCCCCAGGAAGCTGTCGATGAGGTGGTAACTGGCCTAACAGAGGGAGAAGAGAGATGCCCAGGACCCAAGTGGGCTCCAGATCTGCTGCCACCCCCTCAGAACAGTGGCTCTGCTGTGTCTCGCTCCAATGGTTACAGGACCAAGCTGCTCCAAGAACCCACAGGGTCAGGCTGTCCCAGGGGCTGCTGGGAACTACAGTTCCCAAATCAGTATCCTCACCCTCAACTCCTTCTTCAGTCTCTCTACGTTGCGGATATTAGTCAGTTCTTCAAGTCCCACAAGAAGAACCTAGAAGAACCGTGTAAGAGAATGGGGGCCTGGACAACTGGTTCTAAGACAGAACAAGCTGGGGTTCAGATTGAGGTGGGAGAGAACTGGGAATTTGGAATCCTGAGTCTGAGGGAGGAGGGACTGATGGCAGGATTTGGAAAGAGGAGGGAGAGTGTTAGGGGTTTAGACTTCTGGGTCTGAGGGAGAAGGATGCTGAGAGCTCAGAGTCCTGGGTTTGGGAAAGAAGGCTGGAGAATCTCACCATGGCCCCAAACACCATGTGGAGTAGTCTTTCTAGTCTTAGCTCTGAGGTGTTCTCGGGTGACAGAACAATGAGGGTGATGCTGTGAGAAAAGGTGAGAAGAAAGAATGAGTCCGGGCCAGGGAAACAGGACAGTGATAGTAGACTTTACCCTTGGATGCCACCTACATTCTCCCCCAGCATTGTACAGAGAGAAATTCAGGTATTATATCAGAGATGATGGCTTGTCAGAGATCCAGCAGCCAAGTAAACAGCTGGCCTTGGGAAAAGGTTCAACAGGGGCTATCACTGGGGCTCTTGCTCAAAGTTACCACTCGGAGACCTGTCATGGAAGCTTTTCCACACCACAGTGGTGTCCTTGGTCCTTGCAGAGCTCAGCTGCACATCGAGATTCTGCCCAAACATGTGGACTCCATTGAGAGAGCCAATGACAGAGAACGGGAGCTGGGGAAAGGTTGGGTACATTAGATAGGAGCCCCCAATCCTCTCCTTGGGACCGAGTCCAGGCCACCAGCCCCCTCCACTTTCTATATCCCCGGCCCCTCCTCTCTTCAGAGAACAAGGATAATTGGTCCTTCCACCCTCAGCCCTCTAAACTCAATTTTGAAACTTCCCCAGCCCCTACTCCCTTGAAGACCGAGAGACCAAGCTCCTAACCCGCTGCTATTTCGGAGATCCAGGAGTCCAGGGCCCCACCTGCTGGCAGACGGGGACGCCACCGCGGCTGCTTCTGCAGAACAAGGGGACTCCACTGGAGGCCGCGAGACACAGCAGATGTACGGTGCCCTCCGTCCCCTCCTCCCCCATTTCGAACACCCCTCGGTCCCCTCGTGGGTTAGGTCAATGCCCGCATTGGAGCATGACCGTAATCACACTAAGTAGGGCTGCCATCCAAAGCCGCCAGAGGAAGTGATTGGAAGAAGACTACATTCCCGCCTTCATCCAACTCAAACCCACTCTCAATCCCTATTCAGCACCACCTCCAAACGCTGTTCAAGTCTCTTCCGCTCTAGCCGGAAGTCACAACACCCCCGACAAAGATGGCGGCTAGTTGTACTGGCAAAGCCTCAAAGTTTCTCCCTGAAATGTCTTAACCTCATTTATTTAAATAAGAGAATAAAAGCTTGAAAGTAGTGACCGCAGCAGGGCGTTGCTTAGCAACCATCGCGTAGGGTAAGATTTATTATATTCTAAATCGATGAACAGCTTGCCCCACTCAAAGATGGCGACGGTGGAAAGGCGTTGCCTAGTAACCACATTCAGTCTAGTTTCCATCCTAAAGCTGTAAACAGCTGTGTCCCGTTCAAAGATGTCACATGACGAATCCCGGGCACCCATCCATGAGCAAAATGAAGGAAAACACCATCTTTCCGCTGAGGATGGTTTGGTCCGACGAGCGTTGCCTAGTAACCATTAAAAGCGATGGCTGTTTTTGTTATTAGAAAAAAATGAAATCCTTCATTTTTCCAGAATCATAAAAATACTTTGTAATAAATTTATACATGATAGTGTATCATGTAGAATATAAACGTACTTCTCCCTAAATCATTTTCTTAAAATAGAAAGTGGACAATTTAGCAAAGACTATTCACACATTTTCACAAATATGACCACTGAGTCCTGTGGGAGATTTGCTTCTACTTCTGCAAATTGCCAGGAATATTATCAACCTGGAAGTAGTTCAGCTGCCCTGGAAGGCCTTGCTTAGCTGGAGAATCAGCCTTGGCTTTGCAGTTCACAGCTACCTTCAGGCTGTTGGTAACACCAATACAGCTCCTTCCTTGTAGTTGGCAGTTCTACTTCAATACCCTATTTTTTGTTAATTTCTGGTTCTCTGTCTTTTTTTGGGGGGGTGGGGGAATTGAAAACTACCCCTACTATAATGCCAGAAGCTGAAGTCCAGTTTAAAATATCTAATTGTTTATTTTACCATTGAATACATTAATGAAAATGGTTAAAAATCTGTTAATTCAACCAATCATACATTCACCTTATTGAAAGAAAAGTTTCCTTGTAGTTAATAGGGCAGATTTTAATTTTAGGTACCATTTTAATCTTACCTGTTGATCATTTTTCTTTTCTCTTACTTTTAGCTTTGTAATTTTGTTAAAAATTAAATTACATGCATATAAAAGAAGGGAGCTACTTTAGATTAAAAGCAATTTGACATATAATGTCTAAATATGTGTTTGATCTTTGAAGACATTATGGGAAATTGGGGAAATTTGATTATGAATTTAAGATGATACTAAGAGATCATTTTGTTAGGAGTGATAATGGTATACTAGTTATGTAAGAAAATATCTGTAACATTTTAGAGGTGGCCGTTAATAGAGGTAAAATAATAATATGATGGGGATTTGCTTTAAAAGGCTTCAGCAAAGAAAATAAAAGAAAATAGCAACGGATAAGGTAAATGTGACAATATGAGGATGCTACATTTTGCAAATGGAATGTATCCTTTTATCTTAAAATACATTGCCAAACTGCATTGGAGCAAATTGTCCTGATTTATACCCCCATTAGACTACATCTGAGCCTCCCTCATGGAAATTACTCTTTCCAATATTAATTCATATGACAAAGGTAAAATGCTGTATGACCGGACTTTCTTTTAGCACTTTGTCATTGAACATTAACAGTTTTCAGATGTTTATTTGCCATTTTAAATTTTTCGTGTGTAGGAAAAGCCTGCTTAGATTACTTCCTATTAAAAAAATAAAGGGAGGGTTCCCCGGTGGTGTGGCTAGGCTTCAGCGCGCTCAACGCCGCGACACGGGTTCGATTCCCAGCCAGGGAAACACTCCCCCAGCAACCCCCTCCCCCCCAAAAAATAAAAGGATTTCCACTTTCTTAAAATTTTATTGTTCAGTAAGGCGTTGCAGTGACTTCTGCAGTTGGTCGTATTTTTTTTTCAACTTGGCTTATGGAGTCTTTTGCAGATTAATCAATATTTTACGTTTTCTGGCTTTGCTGTAATGGCAAGTAACTCGTCCTCAGAGTGATGCAGTTCGTTATTCCTTCAGATACTTGTATTTACATTTTTAGTCCACTGAGAATGCATTTGTGTTCTAGGCCAGTTTCTGGCCTGTCTCCCAGAAAACAACTATGGTGTTGTCTAGCAACATCCACTTGGATTGGAGTTCAGCTTCTTTTTGGGGGAGGGGGGAACAGCTGCACTCCCTTTCAAGTTGACAGAAATCTTGAAGCGTTGCCTAGTTACCACGTTTCTGACGATACGATTGGATCGTTTACACTCCCCACCCCCTTGCGCCAGAAAGAACTTAACTGGAAACCTCATCTCTCTATTAGAAAACAAGGGCCGCTTATGGGTTGCATAGCAACTAGGTCTCCTTACCATCCCACAGAGATCAAAGTCGGAACAGGCGCCCCGCTCAAAGATGACGGCCAACGGTGCCGCATTCAATATAGTTAGCTCTCGATAGTTCTGCTAATAATTTTCCGCATCAGTCCCTGAAGGGATTCGCTATGCCCTGTCTGAGTCTTGTACGTGGTGGGTGGGAACGAGGATGGAGATAGACTGTCCCCAGGGTGCCCCGCACAAACATGGCCGCAGACGCATCGCCCACAGCGCGAAGCCGTCTGGCGCGGGTGCGTGCTCGGCGCAGGCGCACTTCCGCTCCTCGCGCGGAGGCTAAGGCAGCCGTGGCGTCTACTTCGCGGGGCATGGTCCCCGGGTCAGAGGGCCCGGCTCGCGCCGGGGGCCTGGTGGCTGACGTGGTGTTTGTGATTGAGGGCACAGCCAACCTGGGGCCCTACTTTGAGGGCCTCCGCAAGCACTACCTGCTCCCGGCCATCGAGTGAGTGTCATTTCCGCGGTTCCAGCCCTGCCCTCCGACTTTAGTTTTCCACAGCCTCTTGCCTGACCCCAACTTTCCACCTCCGACCCTCACAGGTATTTTAATGGTGGTCCTCCTGCCGAGACGGACTTCGGGGGAGACGTGAGTCTGGGACTCCAGGTTCTGAGGGAGGCGGGGCTGCGGTCCGGACTTCTGGGTCTGAGGGAGGAGGGGCTGGAGTCCGGACTCCGGGGTCTGAGGGAGGAGGGGCTGGAGTCCTGACTCTTGAATCCAAGGGAGAAGGAGCTGGAGTCTGGACTCCTAGGTCCCAGGGAAGAGGGGCTCGGAGGCCTGATTCCTTTTCTGAGGTCCCGGATAAAAAGTTTCTCTGCCTTACCCTCTTAGTATGGAGGGACCCAGTACAGCCTCGTGGTGTTCAACACGGTGGACTGCGCTCCTGAGTCCTACGTACAATGTCACGCTCCCACCAGCAGCGCTTATGAGTTTGTCACCTGGCTCGATGGCATTAAGTGAGCTTTTCCCCGTGGTTGGGGTGGGTTGGGGGGCCCTGAAAGGGACGGTGAACTGATGGTGGCTGGGGTCACACAGGGTGGCTTAAAGGACTGAGAGGGGTTCTGTTTTTGTCCTTAAGTCACTTCTGATGAATTCTGTGTGCTCACTGATTTTGCCATCAGGTTAAGTAGAAAAAAATTCAGTCAAGGAGGTTTTGGGCTCCATTACTCCATGTATGATTCTTCCCTTTCTGTCTGCTGTTTCTCATTTCTACTTCAGTCCTCCTTTTTTTTCTGATGGGCGCATTGAAGCCTGATTGCAAGATGGGTAAGGCTAGGCCAAGAAAGGTTCCTCTGTGCTTTGGATAGAATTTTGTTAGTTTAGATTGTAGGTTTTTGCGGGTGTAGACAGCAAGGGATCAAATCACAGCACTACCACAACAGAACTCCCAGACCTAGGAGTCCCTGCCCGCTTTGTGCCTGATATAACTTACAGTGTGTTAATAGTACAGATGGTTCCTAACTTAAGATTTCTTCAACTTTATGGAAGTGCAAAAGTGATACATGTTCGGTAGAAATCAGCTAGGTAAAAGCTATAACGTTCAGTAGGTTAAATGCATCTCCAGCTTTTATTTTCAACTTACAGTGGGTTTCTTTGGATATAAGTTGAAGAGCATATGCACTTGGATTAATAACTGCATTGTTTGTCCACTCTTGCATAATAGATTACCTCAAAACTTAGTGGCTTTAAACAACAGACATGTATTATCTCACACAGAGTGAGTAAATAAGGAATTCAGCAGTGGCTTAGCTGGGTGGTTCTGGCTCATGGTTTCTCACTAGGTTGCGGTCACAGTGAGCCAGGGCTGCAGTCATCCAGTGGTTTGATTGGGTCTTCGGAGGATCCATTTCCAAGGTGGCCGACCCTGTGGGTATTGGCTGGAGGCCACAAGGGCTCCCCATGGGGCTGCTTGAGTATTCTGCCAACATGGCAGCTGACTCTCCTCAAACTGAGCAATCCAGCAGAAATATCAAAGAGGAAGCCACAGGCTTTTTATGATCAATTCTTGGAAGTCACACACCATTACTTCTGTCACATTCTGTTTGGTACAAGTCAGTCCTGTTCAGGGTTTGAGGGGGCCTGAATACCAACGATGTGAATAGCAGAAGGTGGGGATCATTGGGGGCCTAGCTACCATGACCTCATGGGATACTTGGGGAATTACATGAGTAGATGATTTAAAACAGTGTCTGGTGTGTATTAAGTGCTGCCTAAGTGTTTGCTATCATTTTGTGTCTCAGTTTTTTAGTTTGCAAATGGATGACGGTAGTTTCTTTCTCAGTATTTTGGGAGACAGGAGGTAGTCTTCATCCTGTGTTTAGCTCAGGGTTGGCTCTGTGGTCAGAGTTCATTAAATAGCGCCCTTTCATGCCTGCTGTTATTTTTGTATATTCATGCAGCAAGTGTTTGTTGAGTGCCTGCTTTGATCCAGGCTGTGTGTGCTGGACTGGGTGCTGAATGTTAGGTGGAAAGTTGACACCCAAGTTTCCCCCTTACGGTCTTTAGAATTAGTGATCAGGATAGAGCACTAATTCTCAACCTCTGCACTGTTGGCACAGATAATTCTTTGTTGAGGGTACTGTTCTATGTGTTGATCAGTAGCCTCCCTGGCCTCCCTACCTACCAGATGCCAGTAGCCACTTCCCTCCCAAACAAAAATGTCTCCAGATGTTGTCAAATGTTCCCTTGGGGGGGCAAAATCCACCCCAGTTGGGAACCTGCCAGGATAGACTGTAGTAAGTAAGACTTGAATAATGTTAAATGGGAGTTTCTTGAGGCCCGAGTCCAAATCTGAAATCTCTTAATCCCTAGCACCCAGCACAAGGCCTAGCACAAGGGAGACCAAAGGAAAACTTTGTTGGGCAAGTGAGTGAATGAATAAATGCCCAGAATGTACTTCATACTCTGATTCTCCCTGGTATACTCCTACTTACACTTAAAGACCCAATTCAGATGTCCCGTTCCTGATTCTGGCAAGCAACCAGTTGTTCCCTCTACCTCCATAACTCCCAGGTGTTTCCCCTGTCAGAGCCCCACACCTTTTGTACTGTGAATGTGAAAGACACTGCGTGTTTGCTTCCATCTGGGGCCCGGCACCCAAGAGGCCTCGGGCGATCTTGGCTGAGTACATGAATGAGTGAAAGCTCTGGGGAAGATAGTCACCAAGAAACTAAACCTTCTGATGGGTGTTTTAAGTGTCAGGAAAGGCACACTCCCTTATTTAAAAAATTTCAATGGCACTAGCAAGCTAAGAGGGGAAATGCTTTCTGAATACCTTCATTGCATTTTCCACCCTGCCCCCACCCCCTGTCAACTTAGAATACACTGTGCCTTTAACCAACTGAAAAAATGTTGTATGCTGTATGTGCACTCTGGAATCCTCCCAATTGGCTGGTATACGTTTTAAGCCATTATTTTACATTCATAATCGTCACTGTTTTTATCAAGTTCGTTGTAACCATCTAAATTCAGTTTCTATAACATTCCTAGCAGGTCACAAAGAAAGCAAGTTTTGTTCATAGTTGGAGAAATCTTATCTTTTCTGGGAATTTCTGGAACTTAAAGAACAGAGCATGTAGTGTGATTTTTGAAACGACCTTTGGGAAAATTCATTTCTGATGTCACGTTTCCTTTCTTACAAAAGAAGGTGGATTTTCCCCCCTTATACAGCTATGACTCAGGTCAGAAAGAACAAGGTGAAAGGAAAAGAGCCCTGAGAATCTTGCCCATGGCATTGTGACAATCTGTTCATTTGTTCGTTCATTCATTCAACAGACATTTGTGGAGCAAACTGTTCTAGGCACTGAGGAGTTGGGACACAAAGCGGACAAGGTCCTGGCTCTCTTGGAGCAGGCAGATGGGGACCTGGCACACAGGAGCCCTCAGTCAAGACTGGCTGCTATTCACATTCATTCATTTGGCCAGTACCTCCTGGGCCTCCAGGGACTTACTGGGCCGTGGAAATGGGTGATAAAAACTCAAGGATATAACACTGGGTAGGAAGAATGAGGAGAATGAGAAGATGAGAAAGCAGTAAGCCTCAGAGGACCCAGTGCACTTTTCAGTTCATTTTTATGTTATTTTGTGCCTGTAACACTGAGGGGTTTATTTGGAACTAAAATGTATCAAAGTTCATAAAATGTATCATATTTCAAACATTTTGTAACTGGCCATATTTTTTTTTTCTGCTCCCCATTTTCAGGTTTTTCTCATTTCTTAGAACATTGGTTACATTTCTCTGAGCTGGTAATATATAGCTTAGACTCTGTTTAGTAAGGAAAGAGCAGGTTTTAGGATCTCAAAGTGGTTTTTTGATTACCATTTCCCTCAAACTGTTACCTTTTAAATTGAGGTGAAATTCACATAACAAAGGTAATGATTTTAAAGTGATCAATTCAGTGGCATTGAGTACATTGTACATTGAGTACAATGTTGTGCAACCACCACCTCTATCTAGTTGCAGAATATTTTCGTCATCCTAAAAGGAGACCTTGTACACATGAACAAATTGCTTCCTTATTTCTCATGCTTCTCACCCTGGTCCCCCAACCCCAGCCATGGCACTTTGGCTCCAGTCTCAGAAAGGCCTATGAAAACAGTGGTTTGATTTCTTCAAGAATAAGAAGCTGTCATTTGGGTGCATCCAGAGTTGGTTCATTCACTGGGGCCTGTCCCAACTCTGTGGCATTAAAATTCCTGTGTAAAACATTGTCTCAGTGATGAAGAAGAAGACGGTTGGGTGTGGAGGTTGTAAGGAGGAATGATGTGGGCTGAATGCCTGGGTCAGGAAAGGAAGTGGTCACCGAGCTCACAGGTAGATTGGGAGCAGAAGGTGGAAACCTGGATTTGTAAAAACTCGCAGGAAACTTGGCCATGGTGGCTCTCGGCCAGGCTGCTGGTGCATTCACTTATCCAACAGGTGTTTTCGAGGCCTTGTGTATTCTTGGGTACATCCTAGAGATGGCTGACCACTTGGTCTCCCTCCCTGAGGGATGCACCAGCTCTGGAGGTAGATGTTGAGCTGTGGAGGGAAGCTTGACAGTGGCAGTATTGACATGTCATGTGATCATGGTGGGCCCTAAAATCAGGTGGCAGGTGGGCAAGCTTCCCAGAGGAATACGACACTGGTCTGAGGGTATCAGGAGAGATAAGCAAGGTTTCCACCCTGGGCCAGAAGAGGGTGTGTGGTCATGGGGCAGACAGGACAGGCAGAGTCTTGGACTTGTAGCAGATTCGGAGACCAGGGACACATGAGACGTTCCGGAGGACTCACACCCAGAGAGGGATGGAGCAGGAAGGTGGGCATGGATCCAGTCGCCCAGCTGAGGGCTTGTATTTGTTCTGGCCTTGATGGACGATTGGATTTGTAGCCATTTGTTTATTTCACAGTTTCCCAAGGCCTCCCTCATGCCAGACTGTTGCAGGGGAGCGGGGAGGAGGGTGAGGCTGGGAGCGAGAGAGGACTCAGACCCCATCCCTGCCTTGTTGAGGGGACGGGCACAGACATGGACATGGGGTCCACAGTTCAGGGTGATGAGAGCCCTCAGAGTGGGGCTCTGTCTGCGCAGATGTCCCTGGCAGCAAAGGGTCAGTCTCACAACCATATGTGACCTGAGGATTTGTGGCAACAGCTGCACTGTAGCAAAGGCCTTACACTTGCCATGTGGGGATGGGCACTGGAGACTTGTCTACAGATCAGGTGGAAATACCCAAGTTTCTGTGTGTGTAAGTTCTCTGAGGCTGCTGCAACAAAGTAGTAAAAACTGGGTGGCCTAAAACAGCAGGAATGTGATATCTCACAGTTTGGATCCTGGAGTCCGAGATAGGTGTGACGGGGCTGGGCCCTCTCTGCAATCTATAGGGGAGGACCTTTCTCTGCTTATTCCAACTTCTGATCAGTGTCACTGATCTCCACCTAGCATTCTCTCTGTGTCTCTACATCTCCTTTTCCTCTGAGCATGTCTGACCCTGTGTCCCATTTCCCCCTTTTTATAAAGACACAGATGATACTGAATGCGGGCCCATCCAAATGACCTCATTGCAGACCGATGAACTCTCTTATTTGGAAAGGTCGTTTCCAAATAAGGTTGCATTCTGAGATCCCAGGGGTTAGGACTTTATTATGTGTTTTCTGGGGGTCATCATTCAGCTGCTGACACTGTAGAGGAGAGGAGGCCTCTGTACCAGGCTGGGAAGGCTGGGTTTAATGATTAGAGATGGCCCAGAGAGGGGAAGAGCACAGGGATGGGGACACAGCATGGAATCCCCGGTCCTTTCCCTGTTTGATTTTCTGGCAGGGCCTCTCACCAGGACTCCCTTGTAGGAGCTAGCAAATGTCTCATTCTCGTTCTCGGGGCCTGGCACTGTGCCAGCACTGGGGATAGAGCAGGGAACTTTATAGTGTCCCCATGGTCCCAAGGCACAGAGTCCAGTGCCGGGTAGGGGATGGCATGGGTGCAAACTCTTCTGGGTGTGGTCTGGGGGCTGGGTGCCACAGGGATGCTCAAGGGGCTGACAGCCTGGCCTCCTGCAGGTTCATGGGCGGGGGTGGTGAGAGCTGCAGCCTCATTGCAGAAGGCCTCAGCACAGCCCTGCAGCTATTTGATGACTTCAAGAAGATGCGAGAACAGATGTGAGTGTGCCTGGTGTGTAGGGCTTGTGCCCCGTGTTGGTCTCTGTCCACTTTGTATGGACTCCACCCCCCGCCTCACACTGGGGAGTTGGCGCTGGGAGTCAGGAGGTGTCCCCTGGCTGGTGCCCAGTCTCTGTCCTCATTAGGAAGGGGAGTCTGCCTCCTACCTCCCCTGCCTTCTGGGTGACTTAGAGCAAGTCAACTATTCAGTGTTCTCAACTGTAAAATGGGGCCATTCCTCCTGACTTCCTGTGGGGTGGAGTACTTGCACCTCTGCTGGTGCTGGGTCTGGGTCCCTTTTCAGGGCCCTTCTTGCCACCTGCTCCACATCTTTCCTTGTCCCTGGCAGTGGCCAGACACACCGCGTCTGCCTCCTTATCTGTAACTCACCCCCGTACCTGCTGCCTGCTGTTGAGAGCACCACATACTCTGGGTGCACGACGGAGAGTCTCGTGCAGAAGATTGGGGAGGTGAGGACTCCTTGGGGCTGAGGGAGGTGGGCTGCAGCTAGACTCCAGAGTCATAGAATGGTCACAGACTCTGTGGCCAGCTCTGGTTATTCCTGCTGGAAGGTCTATAACCCAGAATCCCCTGGGGCAGCTAATACAGGTTGCGTGGTCCCCTGTCCCAAAGCCTGATGGGAATTTGGTTTTAGGGCTCATGCCATCCAGCCACCCAGCAGCTGTGTGTGGCAGCTTGGGGGTTGGCCCTTTGTCCCTGTCCTAACTACTCATTTCCTCTTTTGCAGCGAGGGATCCACTTCTCTATTGTGTCGCCCCGGAAGCTGCCTGCTCTTCGGCTTCTGTTTGAGAAGGCGGCTCCTCCGGCCATGCTGGAGCCACTGCAGCCACCAGCAGATGTGAGCCAGGACCCACGGCACATGGTGCTGGTGCGGGGGCTCGTGCTGCCGGGTGAGGCCTGGGCGCCAGTGGGGGCTGAAGCGGTGGGTCTCCCTAGCTGGCTTCCTCTGACTTGGATTTCCTTCTCCCCAAACCCCTGCTCATGGGGCTGGGACATCTGTCCTTGGCTTTCAGTCGGGGGTGGCTCAGCTCCAGGCCCTCTCCAGCCAAAGCAGCCTGTCCCTCTGCCTCCAGCTCCATCCTCAGGCGCCACACTCTCTGCAGCTCCCCAGCAGCCTCTGCCCCCAGTCCCCCAGCAGTACCAGGTATGGACATCACCAGGAAAGGAGCACACTTCTGGGGCCTTGGAGGAGTCCTGGCTCCTTGGAAGATACCTACATGGATGTTAGGGCTTGAGGGGTGATGGGAGTTCCCCTTGGGATGTGAGGAGGGTCGAACTCTTGGGGCTGGGGAATCACGTCCCTGTGGTACATGAGCTCCCACAATATTGGAGTTGGGGTGCCTGTGCCCTGGGGTGTGGGTGGTGTGACCCTCATGTGACAACAGGACTGGGGTGCATGGTCCTCACCAGCCCCTCCCCTCCATCCTTAGGTCCCTGGGAACCTGAGTGCAGCTCAAGTGGCTGCCCAGAATGCAGTGGAGGCTGCCAAGAACCAGAAGGCTGGGCTGGGCCCACGTTGTGAGTCCCTGGGCGAGGTTGCGGGATAGCCAGGGGCCGGCCAAGCCTTCCTCCATATACCTGCCCCACCTCTTCTTCCCTTGGTCTCTCCCACAGTCTCACCCATCAACCCTCTCCAGCAAGCGACTCCAGGAGTGGGTCCCCCCTTCAGCCAGGCCCAGGCCCCTCCACTGCCACCAGGGCCTCCTGGTGCCCCCAAGCCATCCTCCGCTTCCCAGTCTAGCCTGGTCTCCACAGTGGCCCCTGGCCAGGGCCTGGCCCCCACTGCACAGTCTGGGGCACCTTCCATGGTAGGTGCCTGCATGTCTCCTGCCTGCTGCCCCATTGCCCCCACCCCCCACCCCACCCCCCAGTGCAGAGGATGAGTAATTTGCCTGCCTGAGGTGGGCCCAAGGGTCTGGGTCTTTTGGTTCTGGGTCCTTAGGAGCTCGTGAGGCTTGTTCTACAGACAAAGCTGAGACTAGTGGGTCTGGGTATGGAATCATGAGCCTTGTGGTTCCTGGCAGATGAAGACTATTCTGAGGATCCCACAGGATCCTGTTTGGCCAGGATGTCATGGGACTAAGTGTCTTGGAATCCTATAGGATCAAGGCGTTGGTGTCCTAGGGATGACTGTGTGGTGTTCTGGGCACAGGGGTTCAAAGGAAGGGGCCTTTGTCCCGTCCTTGCTGGCTTGTTCCATCTCTCAGGATAGCCCCTCCCAGGAGATAATCTGACCCACCCTGTTACCTTCCTTCCTCCCCTGTGATAGGCGGGCACAGTGGCCCCAGGTGGGATGAGTGGCCCTTCCCCAGCCCAGCTAGGGGCTTCTGCCCTTGGTGGACAGCAGTCAGTCTCCAACAAACTACTGGCCTGGAGCGGGGTACTCGAGTGGCAGGAGGTGAGTTGGCTTGAGTAGTCATCGAGCATGTGGATCTTTTATGGCTGGGCTGGTGGGGCACAAGGCTGGGCCGGGGAGCCCCCCAGGGTCATGGGACTTGCAGTCCTGAAGATAGTTGCCAGGAAGCATGAGATTTACACTCCAGAGTTCAAGACTAAGGAGGTAGTAAGAATTGTGGTGTTGGTGAAAAACCAAGAGTCTTCGTTTGGGGTCTGGACAGGGTCCCATGGGATTGTGGCATCTAAGGGACAGGGTTGTGAGATTTAGGGGCAAGAGGAAGAGCCCCAGCATTTGTGGAATTGAAGGTTAGAGGATTGAGGGATTGATGGTCTAGAGCAGTGGTTCTCAGCCTTCCTAATGCCGCTACCCTTTAATACAGTTCCTCATGTTGTGACCCCCATAAAATTATTTTCATTGCTACTTCATAACTGTAATTTTGCTACTGTTATGAATCATCATGTAAATATCTGATATGTGTTTTCCGATGGTCTTAGGTGACCCCTGTGAAAGGGTCATTTGACCCCCAAAGGGGTCGGCAACCCACAGGTTGAGAACCGCTGGTCTAGAGGGAGGGCCCAGGGCTACTAGGACTTAAACTGGAGGAGGTCCTGAGCTTTGGGGCTACCAGGGTAGAGCAAGAGGAGTTGAAGGGACTGAGGCTCAGGCCCTACTCACTGTGACACACTCATCTTTTCCCCTTAGAAGCCCAAACCTGCCTCTGTGGACGCCAACACCAAGCTGACGCGGTCACTGCCTTGCCAGGTCTATGTGAATCACGGCGAGAACCTGTAGGTGACTGTCAGGGGGACAAGTGGGCTGAGGTTGGCATCATTCTGACACCTGTCTTGTCATTGCTTCCAGGAAAACAGAGCAGTGGCCCCAGAAGCTGATCATGCAGCTTATCCCCCAGCAGTTGCTGGTGAGTGGAAGGTGGGAGGATCCCCCAACCACTACCCATCAGTTTGCCTGTTCTCTTCCCTTATCCCTTCCAAGCCCCCTTCCATCTCAAATCTCCCCTCCTTACTTCCCCACTCAACACACTGGCTTACCTTGGTGTCTGCCTCAGACCACCCTGGGCCCTTTGTTCCGGAATTCAAGGATGGTTCAGTTCCATTTCACCAACAAGGACCTGGAGTCCCTCAAAGGCCTCTACCGCATCATGGGCAATGGCTTTGTGAGTACGGGCTGGGTGGGACCCAAGGGTGCTGACTCCTCTGTCCTGCTGGGCCTGAGGGAGACATTTTTGATGGTTGGGCTCCTTAGCTTTCTTCCAGAGCCTTGGCTTGTTTTATAATTATAATATACACCAGATGGAAGTCTGTTCTATTAATATGTTAAAATGTAACAGGAAGTTACAGCAGCAATTGGGAAGAAGTTGTAGTCTCCAACAGAGGGTGTATTGGTTTCCTGGGGCTGAGATCAACAGAAAGTTATTCTCACACAGTTCTGGAAACTAGAAGTCTGCAATCAGGTTATCAGCAGGACTGTGATCTCCGAAGGCTCCTGGGGGAGGGACCTGGCATGACCTCTTGCAGCTGGTAGCCCAGGCTTTGTTTGTTTCAAGCAGCAAATCTTCCATCTCTGCCTACATTTTCACATGGCTATTCTTCCTCTGTCTGCCTTCATGTGTTGTTCTCCTTGTGTGTGTGTCTATTTTTTTATAAAGACACCAGTTACTGGATTAGGGCCCACTCATCTTTACTTTCACATCTGCAAAGACCTTATTTCCAGGTGCGGGATGGGGGAGTTGGAACTTCAACATGTCTTTTGGGAGGACACAATTCAACTCATAACATTGAGGGCGGGCTTCTTTCAATAGGAATAGATCCAATTATTGAGTACGTCCTGTGGATCCGGCACTTTTCCGGGAGAGGGATTTTGGGTGGCTTACCTCATGGAATTCGCAGGAAAGTTCTACAAAGAAGACAATCCTGAGAGTTAGGAATGCTTCCAGATATAAACAACATAAAACAATATCTCTCATGGTTCTGTGGGTCAGCTAGTTTCATGTGGGGACTTTTATGTTGTAGCCATCAAATGGTGGCTGAGGTTGGCCATCTGAAAGCTTGAATAGCCTGGAGATTCAAGATAGACTCAACATGATACAGGCTGTCTGGCGGCTGGAGCCTGGCCATCAGAGCATCTACACCTGGCCTCTCCATGTAGCTTGGGCTTCCTCACAGCATGGCAGCTGGGTTCTGAGCAGGATATCCCCAAACCAAGCATTATACAAGCAGGCATTTATTTTTGATACGGAATAGCAGCACATCCTGAGGTGGGCGGCTGTTGGGGTTAGTTTCGTAGCCCAGTGATGTCAGGGCCAAATTTCTGTGGTTCTCTTGTCTTATCTCTCATGGTCTCACAAGATAGCTCTTGAAGCTTGAGGAATCTTATATGAACTGATGCAGGCATGGCATCAGCCATGTATTTCCCTCTCTTCAGGAAAATAGACACTTTCCCATACCCCTAAGCAGGCTTTTCCTTCATCTCCTGGGCCAGATCCCGTGCATAAGGGCCTGGACGTGTTGCTGTCCCAGACAGAATTGGGTTCTATGCACAGGGGAGGAAGGCAGATGGATCTTGGGTGGGCAACTAGCAGGATCTCCTTCAGATGAAAAACCAAGACTTCAAGAAGTAAACTCACTTAGCCAAGGTCTCAGAGGTAGGACCTCAGCCTTGTCAACCCGTACCTCAATAGCCCCTGTTCTGAGCGCCCATGTATTAGGGTTTCACTTCATGTTTGCAAATGTTTCCTGGGCACTTCCTATGTGTCCAGCCATGTGCAGGATGCCTGAAGTGTGTGAGCGCATCTCACAGTCAGAGAAACCTGTGATTTTGGTAGTGCTACCTGTGGTTTGGTGGCCAAGCGAGGTGTGGCCACCCCCTAAGGGGCTCTGGGATCCCCTGGGTCAGTCATAGTATCTGATACCACCATTAGTCATGTGCTTTAGGTGCCAGCTCTGTGTTGAAGCTGCTCCCTCTCAGCCATGAACCCTCCCAGCAAGGTATACTGTGGAAGGTCAAGGTTGGAGAGCTGGGATTCAGCCCCATGTCTGCAGTATTTCTTTTCCACTCTTCCCTTGTGAAGTCAACAAGAACCCAGCCTCACCTTTTTCCTTTGGGCACCCAGCTCTTCTAAGCCCCTCAGTTTTGTTCTCCGCAACATCCTTAAGCAAAGCTCTGGTCTCTTCAACCTTTCACAGCTGAAACTTTGTTACCCCTTGCCTACAGGGCTCCTAGAACCTTCTATGACTGAGAGGGGTGGGATGGCTCTTCCTCCAGAGTATGACTGGTTCTGATTCTCCTCTCACCAGGCGGGCTGCGTGCACTTTCCCCACACAGCCCCGTGTGAGGTGCGTGTGCTCATGCTCCTGTACTCGTCCAAGAAGAAGATCTTCATGGGCCTCATCCCCTACGACCAGAGTGGCTTCGTCAATGGCATCCGGCAGGTTATCACCAACCACAAGCAGGTCCAGCAGCAGAAGCTGGAGCAGCAGCGTGGGGTGAGTCACACCCATGCCCCCCCCAGCACCTACCCCTGCCCCCTTGGGCCCCAGAGCTCATGGCCAAATCACCAGAACCCCTCCTGGAACTTCAGTGCCAGGTGCTTACTCCTCTCCTGAGATATGGGCACCCAGATTTAGTCGCATGCCCACATTTCCTCACACCCTTTATCCCTTTTCAATCCTTGTGGAGTCTCTGAGACACAGCCCCTTCCTGGGAACGTGGGAATGTAAAGCTTACTTTCCAGATCCCTCGGCCACAAAGGAAATGTTCCCAGCTTCTTACAGTTTCCTCTTCAGGGCTCAGATCCTCCCCAACATGGGACTTCCCACCCAATCACTGACCTGCTCCCTCTCTCCCCACACAGATGGGGGCACAGCAGGCACCCCCTGGGCTGGGCCCCATTCTGGAGGACCAGGCAAGGCCCTCGCAGAATCTGGTGAGGACAAAGCCAGCAGGGTCAGGGTCAGGGCCAGGGTGGGGGAAGCCCCAGAGGACACTGTATTTCTGACTCAACTGTGGAGGCTGAGGGGGTCTGGGGTGTCTGTCTCTTACCCCTGTCTCTTCTCACTAGCTCCAGCTCCGCCCACCACAGCCTCAGCCTCAAGGCACTGTGGGGGCCTCTGCAGCTGCAGGGCAACCCCAGCCCCAGGGTGCTGCCCAGGCCCCCCCAGGTGCCCCCCAAGGCCCTCCTGGAGCAACTTCTGGCCCACCCCCTCCTGGACCCATCCTTCGGCCCCAGAACCCTGGGGCCAACCCCCAACTGCGGAGCCTCCTCCTCAACCCACCGCCGGTGAGATTTGGGGTAGGGGGCAGCTGGGAGCATGAGTCCCAGGCCCTGACAGTTCTTAGAGGAAGGAGGTTAGATTGATCATGATCAAAGGGTGTGAGTAGAGCCCTGCCAAATGCTGCCAGCCAATCAGCTCTTCTCTGTGTTTCTTACATGGGGTTCTGCTAAGATTCCTTTGAAGAAAGACCTCCCCACCAACATACAAACCACTGGATGAATGTTCTCAGAGCATCCAGGCTCCCAAAGGCTACATGGTGGGGTGGGGTCTTAACCACTGGGGGCCTCTGAGCAGCTTTCTTTGTTCCCCAGCCCCAAACCGGTGTGCCCCCACCACAGGCTTCCCTCCACCACCTCCAGCCACCAGGGGCTCCTGCATTGCTGCCTCCACCGCACCAGGGTCTGGGGCAGCCCCAGCTGGGACCCCCACTCCTGCACCCGCCGCCCACCCAGTCCTGGCCGGCACAGCTTCCCCCGAGGGCTCCACTGCCAGGTAAGGTGTTCTAGGGGAGGCCAGGGCCTGGACTGAGAGTCCTAGCAGCCCCTGGGCTGCTGGATCCCCAAGATCAATGACTACTGGGAAGTTAAGTCCTAGGATTTAGGAAGCGTGAGTCCCCTGCTGCTCCTGGGGCACTCTGAAGGACCAGGCTCCAAGGACATAGGGGACAAGAGCTTTCCCCATGATCCCCCTTCTGTGTGTCTTCCTTGGATTGCTGGGAAATGTAGCCTTAGGGCCAGAGAGGTATTTTGGAGGATGGGCTCCCAAAGGCTTATGAGAAACAGCACATTTGTGCCCAGATGGGGCCAGAAAGTGCCTCTGATGGGTACCACCAGGGCTTCCTAGACAACTCAGTGCCTTGGACTGCCAGAGGAGGAGAGAGGAAGCAGCCCCAGGGCCCTCTAGGGCCCCAGGGACTACTGTGAGATGCAGTCCCTTCCCCACTGCCCCCCAGGTCAGATGCTGCTGAGCGGGGGTCCCCGGGGCCCGGTCCCCCAGCCGGGCCTGCAGCCCAGCGTCATGGAGGACGACATCCTCATGGACCTCATCTGAACCCCCAACACCCAATAAAGATCCTTTTAACACATGCCCCGGCTCCCGTCACTGACATCCCCCAGGACTGGGCAGAAGGAGACTGGGGGTGACATCTCTGTCTTTATTCTTGCTTCAGCAGATGTCCCTGTGGCCCCGGGCTGGTGACACCGGGACCTTGGCAGTGAGTCAGCCTTGCTTGGGGAGACATAGAGGCAGCCAGGCAGAGGTCACAGGACCACATGTTCTCGTGGAGTTAGAGTGGGTACCAGGGGGCCCAAAAGAGGCCTCTGAGCCAGCTAGGCTCAGCAGAGTCTTGGAGAAGTAGCAGCCGGGAAGGAAGGAGGCAGATGGCTATTCAGGTGTAGAAGAAGCAAAAATGAGTGCACAGAGGCAGGGGAAAGGTTGGGATGTTCTGGGGAACAAGTTTATCAGTGCTTCTGGAGCATGAGCACAAGGAGGGAGGGCCTAGAGGTGGGCAGGCGCCAGGTTGGGAGGAGGCAGCTTAAGTTTGTCCTGGGAATACAAGAGCCACAGGGGGCAGGCCTTAGTCGGCCAGTGGCCAGTATACTGTAGGGAAGTTAGAGGGGAGGCTGAAGTGGTGATTCTGGGGAGAGAAAAGATCAGAGGAGGGGCTGGGACAGAGTTGGGGATAGGAGGGCTGAGGCTGGGGATTGGTGTGCCATGTGAAGGAAGTTGGAGGTTGCTGCGGGGTGGTTAGAGGTTGGCCCCTGGCACCTGGCCTGGGTGCTGGTAGGTAGTGGGGCCTCCCTTAGTTCAGGAACTAGGAGAAGCAGCCAGTAATGAATGCTAATGGTCCAAGTGACGGCTGCCATGCCATGTTGGGAGCTCAGAATGTGTCCTTAGGAGACAGTGTGTTTGGTGGTTGAAGCCACAGAAGTGAATGAGTTCATTTGGAAAGAGGGCAGTCACTAGGCCCCAGTCAGAGACCTATATTCCAGGGTTTTGGATGGGATAGACAGTAGGGCTGTCTCTGAGATGGAAAACCTGGCAGGAAACAGGTTTGGGATGTGGTGAGGCAAGGAACCTGAAGGATGACCTCAGACAGACATCTAGCAGGCAGCTGGATACAGACACAGGTGTGGGGCACATGGGTGGTCTCCTTGAAGTCAGGGAGTTAATTGTCAGACTCTAAACCAGTGTTGCTCAGAGTGTGGTCCACACCTGGACCACTAGCATCCACATTGTTTGGGACACTGATTAACATTAGATTCCCGGGCCCCATTCCAGGAGAGAGGTTGCAATCTGGTGGCCCATGGGCCACTCTACAGATGTGTTTTGTTTGGCCTTCCCTGTGTTAGCATATGTGGCATTTTTTTCTAATGAGTTAGTGGTAAAAAATGGGAAATTCTCTCTTTCATGCACACACACACACACACACACACACACACACACACAATATCTGCAGTCTTGACTTCTCTTGACAAGTCATAAGATTGGCACCCTGGGCCTGCCCTTCTGCCTAGCAGCAACAGGCTGGAGCTGGCCTTTTCGATGGGGCATGTGCTCTCTAGTTCGCCACAGTCCCCACCACTCCCTCTTGCCTCCTCCACCTTTCACTGGGCTTGCCCTGTGGTTGTTCCTGGGGTAGCATGCAGAGGAAGTGAAATCTTTCTTGTACCCATGTCTCTATCAAAAGTGGCACAACCAAAGAGAGAACGAGAGGGCCCCGTGTTTCGAAAAAAATGGGAGCGAGACTATTTCTTTGTGGAAGTGAAGAGCATGCCTACGTGTTTAATATGCAAAAAAATCATGTCTGTGTTGAAAGAATACAACCTGAAACGTCATTATGAATCAAAGCACAGTAAGAGCTTCGACCAGTATACAGAACAGACACGAGATGCAATACTCAATGAACTGAAAAAGGGCCTCAAATGTCAGTAGGGTTTGCTTTGGAAAGCAAGCAATAGAAATGACGTGGCTGCCATACGCAGTTCCACAATGATGTGAAAAGAATTATCCGGGCATTAAAACCTACAGACAGTGAGTTGATAAAGGAGGAGAATGACGTGTCCTGGACAGAAACACACATCTGTTTAGGCCAGTAAGTCTAACAGGCATTTATTTGCGTTGCACGGTGTGTTGAAGACAAAAATCAGAAGATTTACAAGTCCAGTTACTTAGAAGAGTCAAATCGATTGTGGCCTTCACTATCCCTGTGCATGAACTACTACTACCACCCAGTTAGCTTTTTATTTATTTGTGAAGTTGAAAATTTTGATGTGACTGAGGAACTCTGACATGATGCGACGACAGGCCCACCACTGGGAAATGACTTATTTTTGTGTGTGTATTGACAGAAATGAAAAGTTTGATGTAGACTGGTCAGAATTCTTAAGCACAGCTACGGACAGTTCTAATCTGTGTGTCACAGGGGAACTTGTCAGGACACCACAATCCAAGGTGGCAACATTTGGCAAGGACACAGCAGTCAGGTCGTTATGTCAATCACCTGGAATTGAATCGTGTAAATGGAACACACCATGGGTATCCTTGATGTGCTTCTGGCAGGTTGATGGTGAATGTATTTCACAGAAGCTCTGTAACCTGTTCGTCACACGATGATGTGGAAGAGATCAGAACTGTTGAAATCAGTCTGGTCCATTCATTTCAGATGAGGCAAAAGCCAAACCTTAGTTCCCCTGAGAAGGTTGGTCAAAAACTTTGGGTCAAGGTTACAGCCCTTCTGAACACTCTTATTTTTCTGCAAGGACATTCACAAACAGCTACTTGAATGTATAATGGTAATTGCCCAGTCCTGGCAAAAACGGGGAAGCCTTTGCAAAGAATATTCTCATTCCCTTTCCTTTGCTGCAGTTGGTTTCCAGAAACAAGAGACATGGCCCGGACCATATTTACCCAAATTGTGGGATTAAAGACCAAATTCCCCCAAAGGCTCTGTGCATCCAGACTTTATGAAAATGAACTAACACTGTCCAGTTTGCCTTTGTTGGTTAATGTCAGTCTTGTGAATGCAGACCACAAGTAGTAGTTACTGAACTACAGTGCAATAGGGTGCTGGCTCCCCAGTGTGACTCTGCTGAAAGCTCTCAGCCCTACAACTCTCCAGTAGTTGTCCTGAATCTCTGAGTTTGGAGGTATTCATTCTGTGAACAGCAGTTTTCTGTTACAAAACTGAATCAAATCAAACACGGTTCCCAGGATTCAAAGTTGAATTCTAAAGAGCCCATCCCTGCACCAGCCCAGGCCTGACGCTGATGTCTTGGTGTGGAACAGTGATGTCAGCCTTCCGGCTTCAAATCAAAGGAGCAAAAGAATTACAAAAGATAAAATTTTAATACTTAAATCTATTTTTCAATTTGTATTTTTTCAACTTTGAATTTGAAATATAAATTCCAGTATCAAACATGTTTGTATTATGTTCCATGCATTCACCATAGTTCAGTAAAGATGCAATTTGTTATATTTCTGGCCGTTGACTTTTCTTATACCTGGCTAGTTCACCCATTTATGTGGCCCGCCTGGCTCCTGTAGGCATTTGAGTTTCTGATCCCTGCCCTAGAACTGTTGAATTGAGTCTGGGGGAGGGCAGAAAGGAGGCTGGGGACTTTGAACAAGCTTCCTAGGTGATTCTGATGGAAATGAAAGATGGAGTAGGACAGACTGGTGGTAGTTGATGAAGGGAAAGTGGGTGAGGTTTCCCAGGCAGCATGGATAGCAGGGGTTTCTGAAAACTCAGATGGCTTCAGGGACCAGGCAGGTGATGGAAATGTGTGAAGCGGACGGGTGTAAGACAGTAGGGAATGATGGGGACTGTGGCGAACTTGGAGAGTGCTTGCCCCGCCTAATGGCATTCAAATTAAAGTAAAAAAACACTGTGAGGACCAAACAAAATGAGCTGGTGGGTCTAATGAGGCTACCAGGCTGCCATTTTGCGACCTCTGGAAGAAGGAGAAGACGAGGACAAGGACAGAGCCCTAAGAAAGACCCACGTGTAAGGGTTGGGCAGGGAGCCAGAAGGACCAGGCAAGTGCGTTCTGGAAGTTTGAGTGTTTCTGAGTAGAGAATGATTGACTGTCCAAAGCTGCAACTGCTGAAAAGGGAAGAAGACGAGTGGAGAGCAGCTGGTGTTTCTGACAGGGTGGAAATGGCCCTGCAGGAAAAGACAGGTTTGGGTCTGGGACAAATTGATCAGAAAGAAATGTTGCCAGTTGATGTTTTGGCCAGAGAGGCCTTCTTGACCTCAACACTCAATTATATGAACCAAAGGGACTGTTCTAATATTCACAGGGAGAAGCAGAAGAAAGCCTACAGTTATTGGAATGCCCAAAGTATGAGGAAAGATTCAGACATATAGAACTCTCTTCCACATTTCATAGTCCAGATAAATACAAAAGGCATAAGTGCTTATTGTACCTCTTAGAACTAGCCAACACCAACAGAGCAACTCTTGGAAAGTTTTTCTTTGGGTGCCAGGTGCTGTTAAAACTGCTTTAAGTATAGAAGAAGTAGTGAAAACTTTAGAACAGCAGGCTTTTAATTCCATATCCAGCACTAACTAGCTCTGTGGCTTTAGACGGGTCCCTGTGCCTCTCTGAGCCTTAGTTTCCCCATATGTCAAGTAGTGTCTTCCCCATAGGTTTGAGCACCTGGCAGGCTCAGCACAGTACTGCACACAGGAGAGCTGCTTTTAGTCACTAACATCATCACCGGCCAAAGTGCACTTGGATGGCAAACATGGTGGGCAAAACTGCTAAGAATGCATGCCAACTTGTCAGAATCCCTAATTGTTCCTTGAAGGTTGTAAATGGGTGAGTGAGTGGTTGGAAACATTTACATTGTATTGACAAATTTGCTTTTGCACCATGCAGCTAGAGCTGGAAGCAAGACTCGGAAATTCTTGAGAATTCTTCTAAAAGAGTAGATCGGGAAAGTGGCAGAATCTAAATTGAAAAAAAAAATTAAGGCAAAAAATGCTAAAAGTTGTGAACTTGTTGTGGGTGAGAGAAAATGCCCACCTACTGCCTCTATAAAGAAAAACCATGAGAAAAATGACACCTTTAAAAAGAGTATATGAGTATTTGTTTCCACATATACAAAACTCACTAGTATAGGTTTTCCCACCATCTTGGGGTTTTTTTTAAAAAAAAATCTTAAAAATGTATTGAGTTAAACACATGGTTACAGTTTCATAAAGATGAAAAAGCACTGAAGTGTGTAGAATAAAATGTGAAGGATCCTTCTACACCTTCCCCTCCCCTCTTATCCCAAACACACAAGCTGAACCACTCTCCTCCCCAGAGGCAGTTTGGTGTTTGGATTTACATGCATGTTTGCAGACAGATTTAAATGTTTTACTAAGTGGGGTCAGTTTCTATATGTCGCCCACTTCAGTAATAGCCATTCTTTCACATTTATTACATGTGGCTCTATGTCTTCTTTTTAAATGGTTACCATTAGTCCATTATATGGACACATTCCAATTCCACAAACCATCCCATTTGTATGAGCTGATTGTTTATGTGTAACAAACTTCAACACTCAGTGGCAGAAAACAAGCATTTATTGTCAGTTACTCTGGGTCAGGAATCCAGGCACAGCTTGTCTGGGTGCCTCTGACACGAAGTCTCTTTCAAGGTTGCAGTCAAGGCTCAACTGGGGGACGGCTCACTTCTAAGTTCACTCACCCACTTGTTGGCCAGATTGACTTCTTCCCAGGTGATTGGACACAGAGTCTCAGTGCCTCCCTCGATTTCTCACCATGTAGCTGCTTCATAGGGCAGCCCTCTTGTCTGTGAGCGGGCTTCTCCGGAAGTGAGAGAGGGCACCGAGATGGAAGCTGCAGTCTTTGTAACTTAGTCTTCAAAATTATATACCATAATTTTTGCTATCTTCTGTTTATTACAAAGTCAGTAGGTCCAGCCCACACTGATGCTGAGAGTACTAAGAGTAATACCAGGAGGTGGGGATTAGGAAGCTATCTTTGAGACTGGTTGACACATGGGCATTTGGCTAGCTGTGTAATTTTTCACTATTATCAAAGATATAAGAGGATATATTTTTTGTGGGGGGGGGGGTGCGGAGTTCCCTGGTTGGGAATCGAACCCAGGCTGCAGCATTGAGAGCACCAAAGCCTAGCCACTGCACCACTAGGGAACCCCCTATAATTTTTTTTTTTCTTTTTTGGTCACTTGTGTAGGAATTCTTGTGTGATTCATTCCTAGCAGCAAAATCCCAGGATTGAGGAGTATGCCACTTTTATTTTTATTTATTTGACTTTTTAAACATTGAATTTATTTTTTTCATATATAAAACCTTCATATGGTTCCAAAAATCAGCCCAGTGCATGGTCTCTTGCAGCTCCCTCTGGAAATCAAGTTACCAATTTCTTATGTGTCTCTTCAGAGATATAAGCAGGTAAAAGCAAATAGCAAAATACTTTCATTTTGTGGCTCTTCTGTTCAGTGTTGGCCTACTTTATTATTTTTTAAAGCTTTATTGAGGTACATTTGCCATACAAAAAAACTACACATTTAATGTATACAATTTGATGAGTTTAGACATAGACATACAATCATGAAAGCACCATGACAATTAAGGAAATAGATGGATCCATCACCTCCAAAAGCTTCCTTCTGTCCCTATTGCTTGTTTGCTTGCATATGCTAAGACTGAATGAGATCTACCGTCTTTGATGCACAGTAGACGATTGCTAGCTTTAGGCACAGTGTTATTCAGCAGATCTCTAGAACTTACTCAGTCTACTTTATCCTGTAGATTACATTTTTCATCCAACAACATAACTTGCAAAAAAGCCCTGTTTTTTTCCTAACTGCATAGTATTCCCTTGTGTGAATGCCACCATTTTCTAAACTGAACCTGTTATGTTGGCCATGTAGGATGTTTTGGATCTTTTGGGGTGCCAAGATTTTAAACTTTGACAGAACTGCTAAACTGCCCCTTCCAAAAAACATCTGGCATACCAACAATTGTACCAATTCGTTTTTCACCAGTTCACCAGAAACATCAGAAGAGGCCAGGTGGGACACAGTCATCTCAATGCACTTTACCTGTGAAGGCAAGGAGAAAGGCCCCTGGGCTTGGGAGCCGCAGGGGATGGGGTGGGGGTGGGGTGATCTGTGTTTTTACAAACTGAGAGTGTACAACTGGAGGGCAGGTGGTGGCTGAGAGGCAAATGTGAGAAGTATTGTGGTGACAAGGATGGGAGGGTTCCATCCTGAAGTTAATGCCCGTGGGTGTGCCTTGGGCAGGAGGCATTTGGTAGTGCAGGCCAATCTTTGCTGAGATTGTGAACCCAGTCTTGAGCTATCCCCTTGCCCTTTTTTCGACCCATGACCTTAGAGTCTTGCCTCCTGATCCTTGGTTTCTCTATTTGTAGCCTGACCATATGGACTGTTTTTAATGGGACAGTACCGTTTTGTTTGTTCGTTTGTTTCTGTTCCATTTAAAATGTACATATGGTCGGCCTGTCTGTAGAATGGCCTGGTCAACCTCATGGGCCTGGTGTGAGGACTGGTGAGTTCTTAGACTTGAAGTGCTTGGGATAGTGTTTAAGAAATACTAACTATTAATGCTTTTCTAAGAATGATTTTTTAAAATTAAGTGATATAGGCTGGCACCAGCTCACACTAACCCATTCTAGTTTGTGTGGCTGAGGATAACCAGGTTACTGTTTTTGGGAACCTTGAGTAGAGTGAAGGAGTTTATACCAGTCTCTAGGAGGTAATCAAGGAACTTTACAGAATAACAGGAAACAGCAGCGGGGGCCCAGTTGACTTTGGAGGTCTTAAATTTGCAGTTAATTTGTTTGAAAAATACTGACTGGATGCCTGATAGGAGTTGAGGCTGTGGCTCCTGCCCTCATGGAAGGAGGAAGTAGTCCAGATAGCTCACCTTGCAGACTCAGTTCTCATATCTGTAAGGCCAGGCTCTAATGATCAGACCTTGAAGGACCCTTGTGAGAATTAAATGAGAACTCACAGTTTTATGCTTAATAAATAGTATATGGTAAACTGTATAGGTCATTCTTTGATAGGTACAACTAGAGGGAAGGGCACACCAGATACAGGGGACAGTGTAGGCAAGGCCTGGAGGCTACAGACTACAGGGCACATTGTGGTGAGTAGATAAATAGGATTAAAATGTTTCTCTCTCTCTCTCTCTACAGACTACAGGGCACATTGTGGTGAGTAGATAAATAGGATTAAAATGTTTCTCTCTCTCTCTCTCTCTGTGTGTGTGTGTGTGTGAGAGAGAGAGAGAGAGAGAGAGAGAGAGAGAGAGAGATCACATTAGACTATGCTAAAAAATCCAAAAATCTCAGTGACTTCACAAAGGATTGTCTGTGTTTCCCCCACCTCCACTATGAGTCTGATGTGGGTTAGGCTGGCTCTCCCCCAGCAGTGACTCAGGGGTCCTATGCTCTCATCTAGTAACCAGCCCCAACATTTGAACATCCTTGGTCTCTACCACTGGGAACGAGGAATAGAGCACCTGCACGGACAGCACACACTGGCTCTCAATCAGCCAGGGATCAGAAGTGATGCTCATGATGTCATGACTCACGACGTCTTGCTCACGCTGATGTTCCCACAGTGAGAACTCATTCATCCCACCCTACTACAGGGAAATGGGAACAGGTCGTTTCCTAGTGTGTGAGCACATCCCAGCCCTTCTGTAGAGGCATGGAGGATGTGCACTTAAGACCTAGAGAGCACTGTGTTGGACTCCCAGGATATAGCTATGAATAAACCAAATATGGTCCTTGTCCTTACAAAGTTCCCAGTGTAATGTGGGAGACACATAATTCTGAATTATGATGAGAAAGTTTAAGGAAGAATATATAGTGCTTGGAGAGCGTCCATCAGACCTTTTTTTTTTTTTTTTTTTTAATGTGGGTAGTTCCCTGGCTGGGAATCGAACCCAGGCCACAGCGTTGACAGTGCCAAAGCCTTAGCCACTACACCACCAGGGAACTCCAGACCTTTTTCTTAAAAAACATTTTGTAATTGCAAACACAAAAAACAAAACCCAAAAGAGATTGCCTTACTCCCGTTTTGTCTGTGTTGTCGTCGTTGTCACATACTTGTCTATGTCACATACACAGCCACCTATATGTACTCTGTTTGCCCTTTAAGTAAACTCAGTCAAAATGGTAGTTATTGGTTCATGGGTGTGGTTCCTGCCCTCTTGAAAGGCAGGCAAGAAAAGCTGGGTAACAGGGATTATTTGAGAAGGACATATCTGTATCAGGATAGGCTTATGTTGTAATAACCCCCAAATTGCAGTGGCTCAAAATAGCAAAGGTGGATTTTCTCATTCATGCCACATGGAGGGTCAGCTGGAGTCTATGCTGACAGATCTCTTACACTGCCAAGCAGCAAGGGAAAGGCAGAGAGAGCTCGGTGAGTAATTACATACTCCAGACTGAATTCACATATGTCATTTTTGCTCAGAACTCATTGGCCAGAATTAATTACACAACCCCACAACCATAATGGGATTATGAAGTGGAATCTTTTCCATTGATGGCAAGTGGGGAGTTAGAAATATAGGGCAAATGGTGCTAATAACCATCTAAACACTTTAAGTGTTTATACATTTTTTGCTTTTTAAAATATTTTTTGTTACACTTGACATTCAATATTAGATTAGTTTCATAAACACTTTAAATGTTTTATTTTGACTAAAAATGCTTAAACAGACACTCATCGCTCTAGATAGGACAAAAACCTTTTCTTTAAGTATTGGTTTCCCAGTTGTCATACAACATATTGTATAAACTGCATCACAAACCACAATGAATAATTTATCATTTCCAGTTTTTTAAAAGTGACTTGAGAACCTAAAGACACTCAGGAAACAAACCAAAGACTGGTTCTTCCTAGGTTTTTATGAGCTTTTTCATTCAATCATTTATGTAGTTATGTGTTTTCTTGCACCTAATTTGGGAGGGTTGATTTTTTGTTTTTTGAGGGGTTTTTTTGGTTGGTTCCCTGACCAGGAAGCAAAACCAGGCTGTGGCAGTCAGAGCACCAAAACCTGGCCACTAGACCATCAGGGAATCCCCCAATGGCAGGGTTTTTTTAAGCAACTCACCTTTATTCTTTCCAACGCAGGCATCCTGGTCTGCATATAAACAACTCTCTTGCATTAATATTTCATTAGTTTGCTAAGACATTAATTTAGAACAACTGGCATAGACAGGTTTGATAACAGCTACTTCTCGGGAAGTGTGCAGCCTAACAGATTGGAGCAGAACTGCTTAGTCATGGAGTTCCCTGGTGGTGTAGTGGCTAGGCAACGCTGTGGCCTGGATTCGATTCCTAGCCAGGTGGGGTGTGTGGGTGTGGGTGTGTAAATAAAAGAACTGCTTAGTCATAATAGCCAGCTAGCTTGGGTAGCAGGCTTTACAGATGAAATGGACAGCGTCTTTCAAAATGGCACACTGGGTAAGCAAGGTAGCTTTGGAGAGCTGTACAGCAGTGTTACTAATACAATTTCAGCCTATATTTTCATCTCACATTCTCACATTTTCATTTTGCTCATGCTGGAGTGTATCCTATCATACCTTTCTCCATGTTATACAGTCCTGGTAATTTATACCTACATATATGTCTGATGGGATCTGAAGGATGGGAACGCATCAACTAGGTGAAGAGCAGGAAGGATAATCAGTCTGGAGACAGCAGCAGGGCCCTCATGGCACAGGACTTTAGAGGCCTTGGTGAGGAGTTTGTGTTTAATTCTAAAGGCATTGGGAAGCCATTGGAGTGTTAAGATTATCATAATGAGAGACAAGGAGGCAAGAGTTAGGAGACTTATTCAGGCAAGAGATCTTGATAGCTTGGACCAAGGAAAATGGTGAAAAATAAGGATGGAGAGGGATTAGGTGGCTTCTGTCCCTGTGGTTCTTTTTCTTTTCTGCTGCCAGCAGTAGGGTGTCCTGACATGGGTGACTGTTAGGGCTCTGGAGGTACTTGTTGATATCTAACTTGCAGTCTAGGTCCAGAGAGCACTGCCTCCCATGGTCAGCCCTGGAAAAGTCCTTGGGCAGGTAGCTTAGTGGGAAGGGCAAGCCAGGATGGGAAGTGTGACCTGGAGCAGGGCTTCTCAAATTTCACTGGTTACTCCTGTCTCATTTGCTGGTGGCCTCTCAAGCCCTGACCTCTAAAGGGATGGAATGTCCCAGTCTCTGGTCTACACACATGCTCTTGCTTATCTTTTCATTCTCATCAATTCAAACACTGAAGACTCCCTAAGTTTTATCTCCAGACTCCTCTATCTAGATGCTTAGTCAGCATCTCAAACTCAACACATTACAAATGGAGTACGGATTTCTGCCTCCCTGCCTCCTCAACCTGCTCCTCCTACAGTCAGCTCCCTTTCATTAAATGGTATCTCTGTACAGGCAAAAACCTTGGCATCATCCTACACCCCTCTTTCTTTCACTTTCTACACAAGTGCTTTGGGATCCAGCTTGAAAATAAATTGTGAAAATGACTATCTCCACTGCGGCTACCCTGCATGTGACCCTTCCCATCTGTGCCTCTTGCCTGGATTATCACCACAGTCTCCTCTCTGCCCTCCTACTTCCACTCATGCCCTACAATCTTATTTTCAATGCAGCAGTCAGAGGGATTCTTTAAAAAAAAGTTTTAAGTATTTCAAAAATTATTTTTCAATAGGCAACAATTGCATATGGTAAGAATTCCAAATAGTCTGAAATAGTGTGCTGAGTCTCCTTTCCACCTTTGTGTATGCTGCCCTCTGACCTGCTGCCTTTTCTCCTCAGAGGTGACAGTAGATCCCAGCTGCTTCTGTAGATATTTAGAGATACTGTGTGCATGACTCTTTGCATTCTATGAATGATTTGTTTAAAAAGTAAATGAAACTGTGTCACTCCCTTGCCAAAAAACATCTTGGTGGTTCCCCAACAAAATGAGACTAAAATTCAAATTCTGTCCCAAGGCTACAGGACCCTGTTTGGGGCATCTGGCCCCTTCCCACTTCCACAATTCTCTTCTACCCTCACTCTGCTCCAGCCACACCGGCCTCCCTTGTTTTTCTTACATTCAGGATGTGTACCCTTGCTGTTTCCTCATCTTAACACTCTCTTCCAGCCTATGTCGAACTGCAGGCTGCTCAAAAGGCATTTTCCTGACTTACCATGGTCACCCATCCCATGGGTGGGTCATCCATCCCATTGCCTGTACATTTTGCTTTATTTAACACCTATCACAAACTTCAATTATGTTTTCCCCCATGGATGATGGGCTCTGTGATGGACCTGTTGTTTTTGTCACCACAGAATAGTGAGCACAGAACTGGAAATGGTACTAAAAATAATGATTGAAAGAAAAAAACATTTAAGTTGTCACTGTGCCAAGTACCAGTGTTAATACTTTATCGACTCATTTGACCCTCATAACCACTTTGAAGTTAGCTACTATCCATATTTAAGAAACAAGGAAACTGAAGCAAGAAATCTCATACAAGTACTATTAATAGTAAGTGAATACGCAGTCATTTAATACTTAGGTGAATGAGGAAATCAATGAATGGCCCTGAGGAGTGAGTGCTAGAAGCCGGAGGAGGCACAAAGGTTGGCGGGCGGCGCCTAGGGCGCAGGAGCCAATGGGCACGCAGCTGTGACTTCTGGCGTCTCC
>PVJL010008778.1:0-63449 GCA_004026885.1 Lyroderma lyra
ACCATCACCACCGTCACCATCACCACCACCCCCATCACAATCCCAAAGCCCTTGATTTGGATCTAAGGAACTCATGCGGTCGTGCTGCCGCAGTTCCTGCTATGCTCCCACTGGCTCACCGCTCTTCCAGCTCTCCTTCTCAGAGCCATCCTCTTCCTCCTTCTCCATGTGGCAAGTTTACAGGGTACATATTTCCAGCATGCACCAGACAGGATCTGAGGCCACAGAACCTGCCCACCCCTAATAACACACACTGTCCACATGGCCAGGCCAGACCTGGGGAGAAGCAAACGCCCTATCTGCCCAGCAACTGTCAGGCCAGTCCGTGGAGGAAGTCATACGTCGTACTTCCAGCCCTCACGTTGCCAAACCCAATGCCACAACCATCTACTCTGCGTCTGCCACCCGAGGACCACCACTGTCCTGCCTACTCCAGACCCAGGCAGACACTCACCTCTGCCCACTCGGGCTCCTGTCACCTGATGAACGCTGTCTTGTGGCCAAAAGCTTAGATCCTTGAAGAGATCACAGCGAACCAACACCAACAGCTACCTAGCTCCTGATATTATGCTGAGAAAAATTAACCCCAATTAGTTTAAAAGGCCCTGTTACCTGCAGCTACACCAAATGCTAACCCCCGCCCCTCAACCAGGTAATGCGTGTCGGCAGGACTGCTGGAGGGACGTGGGGCGGGAGAGGTAAGACCCACAGCTAGTGGTCCAACCAGCTCCACCAGCATTTCCTGAGCCTGCACCGTGTACCTGTCTGTCACTGCGGTGTGAGGACGAATGACTCAGCCACAGCCCACCAAGAGCTCACCGTCTAGTGGTCAGATGGACACAGCTCTAATACTCAATGAGAGGCAGGAGGTGACAGGAGCTAAGTGACAGGGACAAGTGCTGAGAAAGCAAGGAGCAACCCGCTCCCGGGGATCCTTACACACCCTCCCTACCTCCCCCTCAAATAACAAGCACAGACACCACGGTCTCACAGCTGCTCAGGCGGCAGTTACCATCCTAATCCATGGAGGACGAGAGAACAGAGGGGCGGGAGCGTGCGCACACGGCGGACTGGCTCCCAGGCCTGCCCCTCTCAAACGGGACACACTTGTGCACACTGGGCTCACAAGCACTTTAAGGCCACACACAGAGAATCGCCATTCCACAGAAACAAGTCATCTGAAGACTCGGAAAGGCTTGCTACCGGAGTGCAGGCCTCCTCTAAGGCAGATAGAAAGCGAAGCACTCAGCTTGCATCAGGTCATACTGCATTTGTGTTTCTTTACACTGAATGATACTAGGTGTAGTTCAAATATCTAGGAGTGAAAATGTCACCAGAAAAAGGGTGCTGGTGGTGGCCATGCAATGACGGCAGGAGCCATGTCCCCCAAGGTCCCCTCCTTCCGCCCCGCGTGCCGATGACGACCCCCAGGGCAGCTCCCGGAGGCAGGCCCCGCCCAGGAGGCAGCAGACGGAGCGGAAACTCCGCAGTCACACGGCACATGCAAGCGCACGACGGCGGGCCGCTGGCTTCGTCGTCTTTACGGTTTCTCTACCGCTCAGCGACTTTCCGGTAACGGTATCACCCAACGCTGCGGCAAGGAGATCACACAGGGAGACAGATGGCCGAGCTGCCTGGCTTGGCGGGAAGACCGGCAGGAACGTGGCTCTGGAGGGAAGGCACGGTGCTAGGGACACTGGGGACGCCACCAAACAGACGGTGCAAACCAGGAGCTGCAGTGGGAAAGCTGGGCTGCTCCTTGGGTGTCAGCAGTAATGACTTCCCTGGAATTGTTTTTGGAGAAACAAAACCAGAGACGGGGGACCACACGTGCGCCAAGGAGGGACATCTACCCAAAGGGCAGCGCCCGCTGCCGGGCACGGCGGAGGCCACAGAGCGCCCAGAGGGCAGGGGCAGAGGGTGAAGAGTGCCAGGGCAGAAGCTGAGACAGGACGAGGAGGGTGTGGGGGCCCGTGGCGCTGCGGGGTGGGCACAAGAAGCTGCCACCCGGCACGTTCCGTCAGGACAGTGAGGTGACATGAGCACAGACCTGGAGGAAGTGAATCACGCAGAAATCCAGGCCAGAGGGACAGCAGAGTGGAGGCCCCAGGTAGAGGCAGGCTGGTGTGTTCTAGAAACTGCAGTGCACAGCAAGGGGACGAGGGGACATGGGCCAGGTGTGGCAGGCCGTCAGTAGGCCTGTTCTGTCCCTCTGAGCACACCAGAAGCCACCGCGCCCCTGAGGAGTACCTGAGCTGGACCTCGTTTTCGAGGATCATGACAGCTATGTGAGGACGACTCCCGGGCACAGGGGTCCTCAGGGGCCCAGCAGGACGGTCACTGTGCCCACCAGGCCGGGGGCGGGGGCTGGGGGGGGGCGGGGGGGCTGGGCACATGAAGCTGACCACCTCTGGTGACAGAGGTGTGACAAGACAGGAGAAGACAGGGACCAGGTTTGGGCTGAGTCACTGGACGGGGTGCTGCTGTGCACGGAGCTGAGGAGAGAGCAGGGTGGGTTCAGGGCCTGTGGATTCAACTCAGGTGACACCTTCAACCCAGAAACCGCTTCTAAAATAGATGAACTTTTTATAACACTGCTCCCCCACATGGGAGTTCTTCACGGAAGCAGCTGTGCCAGCGGTCCCCGATTATCAGAAGACGTGCTACTAGAGAGAACCAAAAATGGGGACACGCCAGCAGAAACAGGTGGCAGGTAGAGACGAACAGGGGGTGAACTAAAGAACACGACACGCCCCGACCCGTGGGGTCGAGCCAGCTTGCCTGCCCAGAGAGACAGGGCACCCCGTGCTGTCACACTCCATCACACTACTGCCTGCCCGGTTCAGACAGAATCAGAACCGGCACTGCTTCCCGTGCAGGGGAGGGCTGAGCCAGTGCACACCAGGAAAATGCGACACGGCAACCATGAGAAAGGTCCCGACATGGCCACACGGAGACGCAGCGCTCACTGCGCACGTGCACCCGCCGCGTGCCAGGCCCCGCCCCACCCCGCTGACGTGTGGGCCGTGGCTCTGAGTTGCAGGCCGGAGTCGCAGAGCCCAGGGGTCTCACAGGGGTCTCAGAAATTCATCGGCCTGCTCTTCAGAGCATCTCTGTTTGTCTCACTACGGTGCCTGCTCCTCAAGCCACAGAGCTAAGGTGAAACCCAGGCTCCGGGACAGCTGAGTGGGGCCGTGACTCCTGCCTCATTGTCACGCTGCAACTGTTCTCCGGAGCGCCGCTGGCAGCGGTGCAGTTCCAGGCTGATCCAGGATGCTCGTCTCCAGCTGAACGGGCACCAGCGGTCTAAAGAACCCCCATCCACGGCATGTGAAACGGCCACTAAGCCAGCAGGTCACAGGCACAGTGACTGGGGAGGCAGAAGTGCATGCAGCCAAGAAGGGGGCGAGGGGGAGGGATGGGGGAGGTCAGCAGGAGGGAGGGGCGGAACCGGGAGGTCACTGCCACCTCAGAGCCAGCACTGTGCTCGCTGTGGGGGGCACAGAGCACACAGAATACAATGGCTCTCGCCTGGGGTCTTTGCCCTCTGGGGCCAGCATCTTCATGGAAGGCCTTCCCTGATGATATTCGAGGGAGGAACAGAGTTAGCTGGAGCTCTCCGCTTGTCCCTCTCACGTTCTAGTCTCTTCTGAGACCCCTTTACCTTGCGTGCACACGCCACTCACACACACAAACCTCCGTAAAGGCCTTGCTGTTACAGCGCAGCCAGGGCTGCAGTGCTGACGCCTGCCCACTAGAGGGTGATGCTGGCATCGTGGGCCACGGGCCTGGATCTGCAGGACAAGGGGTGCCCTCGGGGTCACCGCCAGCCAGGAGCCATCAGCACACAATGCTCCAGGTTCCCCAATGAGGACCCAAGAAGAGGACAGGGCTCCTCTTTCCTCAAGGCCCCCAAAGACCACAGAGAATGCCTGCTGTTCCCACTAACAGCAATCTGAGGGTGACAGTGACCAGCTGATCCCCCACTGTAGGGCTAGGGGGAATGCCCCAAACTGAACCGAAGACCTCATCAGCTGTGAACAAGGGGAGGGGTATGCGGCTACCTGGAGCAGACAGCTGGTGTGTTTGGACTTAGGGGAGTGTGTGTGCACACGTGCGTGTGTGTGTGCATGGGTGTGCGTGTGTGTGCATGTGTGTGTGCATGGGTGTGGGGGGGTGTGTATGCATGTGGGTGTGCGTGTGTGTGCATGTGTGTGCATGGGTGTGTGCGTGTGTGTGTCTGTGCGTGTGTGTGCATGTGCGTGGGTGTGTGTGTGTGCATGTGCGTGTGCGTGGGTGTGTGCCTGTGTGTGCCTGTGGGTGCGTGTGCATGTGCGTGGATGTGTGGGTGCATGGGCATGGGTGCGTGGGTGTGGGTGCGTGTTCGTGGGTGTGGGTGCGTGTACATGGGTGCGTGGGTGTATGTGCATGGGTGTGCATGGGCGTGGGTGGGCACACGCGTGCAGATATGTGCCCAGCACAGTGGCCAGCCGAAGGAACCCCAAATGGCAGCAAGTGTGCAATTATTTGGATGCAGAGAAGTTCCGCCATCTTTGCAGGGGCCCTGTCCCAAGACACCTGGTGGAGGCCTGAAACCACGGACGTGTGCACGTTTTCCCCGACACGTGCTCCCCGCTTCACCTAAAGAGAGCGCTCCTTCAGGTGTGCTCCCTGGCGCATCCACGCTCCTTCAGGTGTGCTCCCTGGCGCATCCACGCTCCTTCAGGTGTGCTTCGTGGCACATCCGCTTGCAGGGTTGCCGCGCTGGCGCTCTGGGGCCATGACTAAGTACGGTAAGAGTTACCTGAACACAGGTACTGCAGTACGGAGACGGTCTGTCTGATAACCCAGACGCCACTAAGTGGTGGCGTGTGACGGACACCCACCGGGGCCAGCAGGATTTCATCACACCGCTCAGAACGGCGTACCATTTCAAACCTGCTTTTTACAGCACAGGCACCTTAATTAACTAACTGAAGGGCTGGTCCTAACTAACAACACTGGGAGCGGCCGCGTGTCAGGCGTCTGTGTGAAGGTAACACAGTGACGGGAGAGCACAGCGTGGGGGGATCTGCCCACTGAATGCATCTGGTCACCCTCCCAGCCGATTCCCGTCCAGAAAGATGCTGGGACTCTGACTGCAGCTTCTCACAGAGCCGGGGACAGGCGACGCGGTTCCTGATGCATGCCACCACTACTGTCCCGCCTTCCAATTGTCTTGTCACTGTGCTCTGCCTCCCAGCCCATTCCCATGCCGTTTATAAAGTCACACCTTCTGCACTCTTCTGCCATCAGCGGTGGCTTCTTTACATGCCCCTCCCAGGTCACAGAGGACCGTGCTGTTCTCAACGTGCCCTCAGTTTTCAAGTGGGGATTCTGCCGTTGGAAGCGACGCCATCCAGCCTGGCCGTGGCACCCCCACTTCTGCAGAGCCTCCCCTCCTCCTTCCTTCATGCACTCGTCAAAGCCTCTGCTCTCCCCCAGGCGCCATGAGTGGCGGCCATGGTGGTGCGTGGGACATGGGGAGCGTGGCCTAAAGCTTCTGAGTCACTTATTTCTGCAATGTCCCAGTTAATATTCTTGGACCACCACTGACCACAGGTCACAGCGATGGGACAGCAAAACCGTGGACAAGGGGGCAACTGCACTGCTCCCCCTGACTGCTACCCAGGACCTGCTTGCATCCCCCAAAGAAACGACATACTTCTTGGGCACATGCTGGTTTCCATGTCCATCAGCTGACCCCCATCCTCGCAGCCTCTGGGCTCCAGCTGTGACAGTCCTGGCTTCCTCCTCCTGCGCGTCTGCCCTCCCCCACCAGGCCCAGCTTTCACAGCTGCTCTCTGTCCCTGAAGCAGGAGGCCCCATCGCAGCCCAGGAACTGCGCCCGCGGGCCCTCCCGGGACACTCTCCCCCACCTGCAAACACTGCCTTCCTGCCGGCCTCAGCTAAACGCACAGCTGCTCCTCCGCGGTGCTGTCGCATTGATGAGAGGCCCAAGGAACTCAGCTCTTATTTACATCAAGCAGCCCCTGGGACAGACGGTTTGGTGACAGGTAAGTCCCTCCCTCAATGTCACAGGACGTAAGGAGCATGTTAAGTGAGCGTGAATGCCCTCGCTGTGAAGCAGCAGCAGCCTCCTGCCCTCAGCAGTTCCCTCCTCCACGTGCACAGACCCCTCCTGACCGTTGCTGCAGTACCAACTTCACATGTGTCCCTACCCCAAAATGCCGGCTCCCCAGGGCCAGGCCCCCACCCTGGCTCCCTGCATCGCCCAGCACCTACGCCAGCAGTGGGCGCGCCTGGCTCAACGAATGACCTCTGCAGGCACCTTACGGACATCACCTCCCATGTCACAAGGACCCTGCAGGGTCGGCCCTCCCTGTCCTGGCTGATGAGACAGGAGGCCAAGTCCCCCAACCACAGTGGGCCTCTCGCTGGCTCCAAGGCTGCACTCCGCCGCCCCCGCCATCACGGCGTCTAACTCAAGTGCTCCAGGGTAAACAACTCCCTAAAAACCCTCTGCTCCCAGCGCCGTGTCCTGCGTGTCCTCCACCTAATGCCCAGACTGGCCGCTTGCTCGGGACCTGGACTGTCTCCGTGTACGTGAGCTGCTCCTCTGGCACCCACGTCTGAGCGTGCACACCGTGTGACCTCGAGGCCCCACTCCTCAGGCCGCAGGACACGCATGTTTGCACACTGCCACCTCGCACTCCCAGTCACAGGCGTACGTGATAAAAACAAAGGCCTCTGAGTGTCACTGTCGTGGGCTTCAAAGCAGACAGCCTCTGCATGAGTAAACCTGAGTCACGCTAAGTGCAGAAGGAGCGGTTACGCTGCACTTGCTGTGTTCACCCCCAGGCTCCTAACAGAGCACAAGCCACACGCAGGAACCAGCGTGCGCTGGACGCATGGGCAGCCCCGCTCCTGCGGGGTCCTCCCTCCTCGGTGACATGCTCTCCATCACGGGCGACTATCTCACTGCGTCCTTCGTGTAACGTGGAGGTGGGACGCCCCACTGTCTTTCAAAGTTAGCTTAAATGCTGCACAGAAACAGGCAGTTCACCAGCTGGGTTTTCTCTTACCACTAAATGCAAACCCAGGAGTCGCTTCGCTTTGAAATCCTTGGGTTCAGCTTTTTAGTGTTAGATTTGACATTTAAACAGAATTCTGAAGAAAGAACAAACACGTAATCCTGCCAACCGGACCAAAGAAGCTGACTTTGACACGTTAACCTTGCAATCCACCCTACGTCCTCCCATTTCCCACGCGTCTGCAAGCTTCGCGTTTACGTGTGGTGCGAACTCCCAGAGTCACCGTGACGACACCTGTGGGAAAGTTCTGCCCGGGGGTCCGATCCGGCCCGGAATGGCGACTCCCCTCAGGCGCTCTGTTCTCATTGGCTGCCCCCTCCACCCACCATTAGAAACCGCTGAACAAAGCCAAGGAAGGATCCAGAAGCTACTTGACATGCCTATGATCCCAAAAGTGGTCACATATGTCCATATAATGAAAGTTAAATGGGAGAATAAACAGGTGACTGCAAATGAAAAGGAGGAAACAGTGACTGACTTTCTGGATGTTTTCTCCGTGCTGGGCGCCCTCCTGAGCACTTTACGTGTTTACCTGCACAGCGATACTACGACGGTTCCGCCCACCGAGTAAGGCGGGGACTGAGCACGGACGGCACTGGGCCCGCCGCAGGTGAGCGCGCGCGGACGGCACTGGGCCTGCTGCTACAGGTCCTGGCCACAGTGAGAAAGCGGTGGAGCCAGCACTTCACGCAGGCAGCCCGTCCCCAGAAACCCCTCTCACTGCCACTCTGTGACTTGGCCCCCGGACCCTGCCTCTAAGGCAGGCATGTGCTGGCAGGCTTCAAGAGCCAGTGGTTAAGGTACATCCTCCGTGCACGATCCACCTGCCCTTTCCAGTGTGGTGGTGAGACGCCCACCAGTCCTTACACTGTCCCTCTCCACCACACACACCACGGATGCTCTAGAACGTTCCCAGCACAGGAAAAGACTGGATGTCTGAAGGACAATTCTCTAGTCATCTGCAGTAACAGAAGGTTCAGAGTAGCCTCAGTGTCCTCAGGAGGGGCAGTAAATGAATAACGGAGACCCGGACCGGCACCCTCAGTGCACGACACAGACTACGGTGTTCTCCAGAGCATTATGGGAAATACACGTTTCCCATAAAAAGTGAGAGCAGAATCGCGTTACCATTCCTGTAGAGAAAAAAATGCACCATGTGAAGGCACAGACCCCAAAGCACCTCCCCACAAATTCCCAAAGGAAAGTAGCTCATCACGGAAGAACTGGCAGACACACCTCAACCAAGTGATCAGAGGATGTCGTCAGCATTAGGACAAACCAGCACCATGGCCTCCTGTGACAATGACCAAGAACACAAATGACCAGTCCAAGTTCATCAAGAGGAACACAGACAGCCCTCACTGAGGGGCCTGCACATACGAAAACCCAGGAATAAACCCACATATGTATAGGCAGATAATTTTCAACAAAGGAGCCAGAAACCGTCATACAATGGAGAAAAGACAGCCTCATCAATAAATGGTCCGACAAAAATTGAAAAGCTACAATGGAACTAGACTGCTATCTGTCACCATACAGCAAAACTAACTCAAAATGGATCACAGACCTAAACGTAAGACCTGGAACAATAAATTGCACAGAAAAAAGCATAGGTAGTAAACTACGGACCTTGGGTTCAGGGAAGATTTTATGAATTTGACCTCAAAGGCAAGGGAAGTAAAAGCAAAAATAAATGAATGGGACTCTATCAAACTAAAAAGCTTCTGCACAGCAAACAAAGCCGTCAACAAGAGAAAGAGGCAGCCAACCAAACGGGAGAAGATACTTGCAAACCACGCCTCTGACAAGGACTAATACCCCAAATATATAAAGAACTCATCCAGCTGAGCAAGGGAAAAACAAACACCCCAATTAAAACATGGGCAGGGGACCTGAACAGACGCTTCTCCCCAGAAGTCCAACAAACGGCCAACAGACATGAGAAAAATCGCTCAGCTTCACCGGCAATGAGGGAAATGCTCACCGAAACCTCAGAGAGACGCCCTCACACCCGTCAGAATGGCTGTCATCAACAGCACAAACGTAAGTGCTGGGGACACGGCGGTGGCAAGGCACCCTCGCACGCTGCTGCCAGTGGGAACGGAAGTTGTGTGGCCCCCATGGAGAACAGTATGGAGCTTGCTCAAAAAATCAGGAATGAACTATCATACGAGCACAAATCCCTCTTCTGGGTATCTACCCAAAAAAATCTGAAAACATTCGTAAAGGTATATGCAATGCCATGACCACTGCCACACTGTTCACGGTGGCCAAGACGCCGAAACAACCAAACTGTCCTTGAGCAGATGGCTGCATAAAGGAGCTGGGGTGCACGCACACGACGGAACGTGACTTGGCCGTGAGGGGGGATGACGTGCTGCCACTTGTGACAACACAGACGGGCCCTGAGATAATTGTGCCGAGCGAAGTACGAGTGCTGTCCCGACAAAAGCCAGCCGTAAGCGCCCCTACGCTCACGGTAACGGCCGGACACCTTCCGGACAGCCACATAGCCCAAAACAGTCAGGGACCGCAGGACTGACTGCGCTCGTATGTGGGGTAAAACTGAAAGCAACAAATGAACAAGACAAACACAGAGACAAAACCTCAGGGACAGACGATAGCTGCATGGTCACCAGAGGGTCAGGGGGTGGGGGGGGGGGGGGTGGAGGAGGGGGTCAGACACACGGTGACGGAAGGAGAACTGACTGGGCGGGGAGCGCACAGCGCAGCACCCGGACGACGGGTTACAGAGCTGTACATCTGAGACCCGAACAATTCTGCTACGCAATGTCACTCCAACAAATTTAATAAATACGTAATTAAAATTAAAGAGATTAAAAAACACCCAGGTCAAAGAAGAGGCTGCAAGGCTGGGGTGCTTCTCCACATTAACAGACGGGACACGGGACACAAACACAACACGTGACCCCACGGGATCTGGGAACCAGACAAACCACGTTAACGGTCAAAACGTGACTGTGGGTTGTGGGTTACGTGACAGCACCGTGCGCACGTCACACTGCCCGACGCGGACGACGGTGCCGTCACCGAATGGAGAGAATGCCTTGTTCTGAGGAGACACACAGCGAAGAGCTCTCAGGGCTGAGGGCTCGGGCAGCGCGAGGAAAACGTGCACACACAATGCACAGACACACGGAGAGAACGGCGGCGGGGCAGAAGGCGAGCGGGCGCGTCTGGGTGAAGAGCCCACGGGAGGTGCCTGTCCCATTCGAGCCACTTTTCTATCATTTAAAATGATGCTAAAAGCACTGTGAGGCCCATCTCTGAGTGCTGCAGGGAGGGGCAGAGGGAAAGGGACTCCTTCACCACACGCCCTTTGGTGCAGGGGACCCACCTAACGTGTGCATGTGCAGAAGTACGACGCACAGGGAAACCCACTGTGGGAACGGTGTCCAGGACGGAGCGGATCTCAGAGCCACGAGGTGTCCCAGGCCGTCCCCTGGGCCCCCAGGCGGGCTCTGTGCAGTGGTCGCTCTGCCGCCCATCCACGGGCCTCACGCGCCACCTGCTGGCCGAGTGGGGCACTGTACACCTCGGGGCGCCCAGCCCTCAGAGCTCCCCCACTCTGGCACCGGCTCCTCAACTAGGAGTGATCTCCTGACCGTCCTGCAAGCTCCAGCATCCAGCACAAGGTCCAGTGCAGAGTGGCACTCAACAAAGAGGAGGTACACAAATGAAAGCACATCGGTTCAAGTGCAAGTCCAGCAGATGAGCTTGGAAGCGAGCAGGTGCCTCAGAGCATCCACACAGGTAGGTACCATGACCCACAAGAACCACAGTGGTGACTGCCCTGTCCCCTGCTGGCTCGATGGCCTACCCAGGCTTGCCTTGGCTCCCCCATAGCGCTCACAGGCTACCACCCCAATGCCGGTGGGGAGGCCCCAGCAGTGGTTATGACAGGTCATCAGCCCTGCCGACGAGCACCAGGATGAGCAAAGACGTCCCCTGGCCCAGAACTGTGACAAGGAAGGATATCCCCCTGCCCAGCCGCGCAGAGCAAACCACGGGCAGCTCTAAGAAATCAGGAGAACGCAATGGGGCCTTAAAGAAACAAAGGAACAGGAAATACTAACCAAACCATGCTGGCAGCACACTAACACGACACGTGTGAGTGAGGGAAATGACAGGGGAAGCCAGGGCACTACCCAGCGGCAGGCGGGTCGTCCCAGGACGGGGCTTCTCAGAGCCCAGACGCTGCGCAGGCCCACCCCCGGGACTCACCGAGGTCTGTGTGGGGGCCAGCGAGGAGCTGCCGGAATTTGTCCAGCCGGGACGCCTCTCTTTCGCTTAACGCTGGGCTGCTGAGGGTGCTGGGGTCCGATGTCCCACCCAGGGTGACAGTCGCTGAGTGCGGGAGAGACTGCGACCTCTGCAGAGGGACAGGGCTGCTGGCAGTTTCTGTGGAGGGAGAGACAACAAAGGGTGAGGCCGGCCGCCTGAGCCTGCCGACTGCCAGGTCTCACTCAGGAGGGCCCACACGTGCTGTGCCACTGTCCCTCTGTGCAGGCTGCTGTGACACAACCGTCCCTGCCCCCGACACCGAGCAGTGTGGACCCTGGTTTCTCGAGCCACAAAATGAAACCAGCTGATACCCATGAAGTTTGCCCACCTTACTGCACAGTAATCCACCCACAAGACAGACATGCGCGCATAAAAGCAGGACGATGAAAAGCAGCACGTTCCAGACCACCTCAGGGTGTGACGGAGGCCAGGGCACCCCAGGCCGGGCCTGCCTGATCACAAGACCTGAAGACATGCTGGGGGAGGGCACGAGGAGGGTGCCTAAGCCAGGAGGGGAGCCCCAATCACGGGCGATGGGGGTGCAGCTGAGAAGGCACTGAGGCCAGGGCACACCAGTGACCAATGACACTACAAGAACAGATACCCACCATCCCCAGAGCATAGGTACCACACTTCCCTGCCCAGCCTCCCGGAGCTTGCTGAGCCCCATAAGGAAGCAAAGAAAGCCAAACCCCACTGCAGGCAGGGAGGAGGGGCTCCGAGCACAAGCCTGCCCAGCCCACACCCAGACTGAAGGGCCTGTGCCCAGGGGGACCCACAGGGACCCACAGGGGTGAGGTGAGAGCACAGCACATAACAGCCCAGGGCCAGGGACAGCCAAGGGAAGAGCCGGTCACTTCACAAAGAGCCACTGGAACCAACAAGGGACCCACAAGCAAGAGGCAGTCGAATGCTCTAAACCCCCAGGTCTAAATGCCACTGAGCCAGCACCAGGTCTAAAGCAGAGCAGTAAGCAAACTCCGGAAGTGGGGCAGGAAGCGAGCGCGGCGGAGTAAACACACTGGCATCCTCCTGGGCGGCTGCCACCAGGCTGTCCAGAGCGCTCGGCACCGGACACGGACGGCAAGGCCTCATGCTGCAGCGAGGGGCGGGCGGCCCACAGCCTCCAGGCAGAGTGTGGCCCAGATACGTCTCCAGAAAGGACTGCAGACATGGGAGTAGAGGAGGGAGTGCCCCCGGATCCGTCCCCTTGGCTCCCGCTCCCCCGGGGCCAGCCCTCCCTGCAGGGGCCTCCCACCGCCTGCCCTGGGGAAAGGCTCTGGGAAAAGTCTTGAGGGGTGCACAGAACACAGGGATGACCTTCGGAGCACCCTGTCTTCCTTAGAGGCCACGACTTGAGCACATCTCGGGTCCCACAGGGAAAGCGTACGGCAGGAAGAGCAGGCTTGGTGTCCCAGCACTAAGTGTGCCCGGTTTGATTTACCTGCAACCCGAGCCATGATCCATGTGACTCCGTTAAGACACATGAGGACCCACTCGCCCTGAGCAGGGCCCCCTTTTGGCCCTCACTCTAAGACGGGAAAGTGGGAAACAGGACCACATGTCCTGCCCACTGCCGGCCACCAAGGGGGTCAGTTCCCCAGGGGGTCCAGGAGCACCTGGGGCTTGAGGGCAGAGTTCAGCAGGCCCCCACCCACGGCTCCACACACGTGCAGGTGGGGGTTCTCATGGAGTGCGTCCACCTGGGCACTGGCACAGGCCACCAGCACCCCAGCACCTGGTCATTTGGTGCAGTAGCACACACACCTGCCCCAGGTATGGACCGAGAATGTCCCGAGACACTACCGCATGGCCCCAGGCACAGGACCGCCCAGTGGAGAAGCCCTGCTCTCCAGGGGAAGCCAGTGGCTAACAGCAGAGGCGCTGCTGTCTGCCGCCCGGGTCTGAACCCCAGCCCCTCAGCTCGGGGTGCTGCGCGACCCTCCCGCCCCCAGTGAACAGCCGCCAGGGCTGCTGTGTGGAGCAATGAGCTCACTCAGGAAAAGGGCTCGTCGGGATACCTGCCACTCAGGAAATGATCGATCAAGGCCATTCTTATTACTGACCAAGTGCGCACAGCAGGCCTGCCCAGAAACAAAGACCACCGACCTCGAGGTGCGTGGAGGTGGAAGGCAGGCTGCCAGGGGCCCCCTCCTAGCACAAGCTGCTTGGGGCATCTTCCACCTGACTTACAGGAGGGGCCACCCCAAGACTCCTCGCCCTGGCTGGCCGCTGGTCGGGATCCCCTAGCACACATCACATGCAGCATCGACTGAATGCTGCGTCCCCCAAGTCCTGTGCTGGAGCCCTACCGCCACGCTCACATGATTGTGTTAGCAAGAAGGGTCCTGGGCAGTGATGAGGACCGGAGGAGGTCACGAAGGTGGAGTCCCCATCGGGATCAGCACCCTGATAAGAGGGGACAGAGGATCGATGAGAAGGGGGCTATCTACAACGCAGCACAGGCCCCCCCCCCCGCCCCAGACCTGGCTGTGCCACTCCCTGGTGTTGGGCCCCCAGCCTCCAGACTGTGAAGACAACACCTTCTGAGAGAACTAACTCTCAGACTCGTTATGCAGCCCGGCTGACAACACGTGACTGGTCCCTTCACCAGACGGGACAGGCCACCGGCAAGGACTTCCCTTTGGCCGGCCCACGGGGGCACCACGAACCCTGCACACAGTGCTCGGCCCTCGCAATGCTCATCAACTGTGCTGCCTACATCACGGGCCTCCCCTCCCCCTCCAGCACAGACAGCAGAAGGGACGAGAGCAGGCCCAGGGTGGCCGCCGAGCACCAGGCACGAGGACACAGGACGAGGCGTGGCCGGCCCTGCGCAGTTCCTCATCGGAACACGGCCATTCCCCAGACCCCGAGCCCACAAGCACGTGTCCCTGGAGGAGTCGCGGCACGCTGCAGAAGGAGGTGCGCCCTCAACCGTGGCTGGCCTGGCCCCTGAGCTGGGAACACCACCCCGCAGTAACCAGGACACACTCAGGAGGAAGGTGGGGTCCCCGAGCTCGCTGGAGCCACTCCGCCCAGAGGAAAGGCCCTCAGCTAAGAGGACAGGGTGCGCGTGGCTGCCTCTCGGGCCTGGGAAGGCCTGCGGCCGTGCACAGTCACCCCATGGGCTTCCCAGGGCAGAGGTCCCGCTGCAGACGCGAAGGGTCCCTCCTTGCCTTCTACAGTGACAGGACCCCAACCCCTCCCCCTGCAGACAAGCCCGTCACCTCAAGTCCCCTGCCCCACCTGCAGGACGGGACGTGTGGCTCTCGCTGACAGACTTCACCAGCCGGGTGTCGCCGCTGGGGACGGGCGGCGGCTCTGCTGAGGGCGCGTCCGGCAGCTGGGGCCGCTCCCGCCGCTGGCTGTGGTTGCGCAGCACACGGTGGGCCGTCTCCATGACCACCGCGCTGTTCAGGCTCTCGGCCGCCATGGCCAGCAGCTCGTCGTCATCCTCGCCCGCGTCCCAGGCGTCGCTGGTGTTGCTCTCAAACTCCTGGAAGGTGCTGGTCCTCTTGGCCTTCCCGGGCGTGCTGGGTGCCTTGGGCGGGGCTTGGAGCAAGCTGCAAGGCAAAGGCAGTCCTTACTGGCAGGGGGCCCCCAGGTGAAAAGGCACACGAGTGGGAGGGGACGAGATAGCAGACGCCACTCAGGGCCATCCGCCAAGCCTGGGCAAAGCTGCCGAGGCTGCAGGGCAGGAGCGGCGGGGACCACCTCTGGGCAGCACGCCGGGCGGTCTGCCCCCCGACGGAAGCGTGTGCGGGAGCGCCGCTGCACTCGGCCGCGCAGGCCGGGGCCCAAACCGCACCTGTGCTGGCGGCCGGTGCCAGCATTGTGCCACCAGGGTCCCTGGTGCGGGCGCAGGTGGCTCCCAGGGCACGGGCATGTTTTACTGGGGATCCCCACATGTGACCCAGGCCCGCACGGGCCCCATCGCGTGCCGGTGACTTCCTGTCGCCCACCTCTCCACAGGGAGGGGCCCGCCTCAGGCAGCACCGGAGCCCAGAGCCCCCACAGCTGAGAGGTGCCAGCCCGGGCCCCCTGCACGGGCGCCCTGCTTCGGCGGAGGCCTCCACGGCTGCCTTCCCCCAGAGGGTGTGCCCGGCAAGGCCAGCAGTGTCTCACAAAGCCACCGCCGATGCCTTCGCTAATCGAAAGGCCACTTTCCTCCCTGCCAGGAATTCCAGGGGGCTGGAGGGTCACCGCAGCCCTCCCAACGGGGCCTGGACAGCCCTGTGAGCGGAGACTTTACTTACGTGCCGTGTAACAATGGGTCAAAAGGGGGGTGCTGGGCGCCATACACGTGCCGGATGCTATTGGAAAAGAGAAGGAAAACACATTAGCTCCTTCCCAGCTTTCCCAAGGGCCCACCACTGACTCAGGAGGGGGGCAGGCTCCTGGAACCCACGTGCCTGGGAGAGGCAGCCCTCCATCGGCTACCACAGGTCGCCCTCCGCCACGCCGGGGTCCTGAGGGCCCTGTCCAGAGGGGTGAAAGGCGCAGTGCAAGCTCACAGCCCACAGACAAGCAGGGCGCTCCGCCGTCCCTGCAAACGGGTCTCAGTGCAGAAGCCATGGCCCTAATGCGCCACCTCGAGCCTCAGGCACTGGCAAGTGACAGGGCTGCTGGGAGCCGACACTGCTCATCAGCGAAGGTCCCAGCAGCCTCTGCTCTCAGACCGCACGTCACAGGCGGGACCTAAAACACCACGAGGTGCCCGTCAGGAAGCACGCACCCAGCACCTCTGTCTAAGACGGAACGCAGAATTACAAAGGTAAATGCAATTTCTTTAAAGACTCACCGTATTTTGCCACGTATCATGCACACTCTTTGCCCAAATTTGTGAGGGAAAACTAAGGATGCACATTACACATGTATCTAATTCTGTATTTATATGAGTGTTTTAATTATTTTATTTCTACTTATGAGTTAAAAGTGTAACTCTAGAAATCAAAAACGATATCCATATGCAAAATAATACCCTGGAATACAATAACTGGTTTCTTTAATATAAAAAAAAATTTTATATATAAAATTATTTTGTACCTTATATGTGTTATGGTTTGTAATTATTTGTTACATAAAATTTCTTATACCATGTTAAAAAATAAGTGTTAAAATTCCTTTATAATACAGAACACGAGTACTTACACATAACCAAATAAAAACTGGAATTAAAAAATAAAAACGAAAGACTTTCTTTTGCCTGAAAGTTCGGGCCAAAAACGTGGGCGCGCACTCTGCGTGGGCACGCATTCTGCGTGGGCGCGCATTATATACAGGAGCACTTTATACAGGGCAGAGTACGGTAATGGTTTCATTATAAAAGTCTTATGCCCGTCAGAGGAAATTTGGAAAACAGATGGCAACAGCATAGCCCGTGTGGCAGACAGACACCTGGTCAGCTGAGCAACCGCACCGCACCCCCTCCTCAGGGGCTGCCAGCCAGGGTGGCCATGAGACAGTGCAGGCCCGTCCCCGCCTGACGCCTCTGGATCCGCCTGCCTGGAACACAGGCGTGGGGCCTAGGGGTTCCTCGGCCATCTCGCACCACGAGAGGTACGCAGGAGGAAGAACGCGACCCACAGTGGATGGCAGGGCAGGAGGGAAAGTGGGCGGGACCCTGCGGGCACGGTACCACTGCCAATCTGCGGGACCACCCACCCCCCAGACATCCACTGACATGAAACAGCCTCTCCAATTACGGCACCACCAGTCAGACGCGCTCACAGATGCCGTCCAGTGGCAGAGACGACCGCTGGGACATTCGGACGCAGTGCTTGTGGGGGAGGAGGTAAAGACGAGCACAGACACACCCGCGTCTGGCACACACACACCTGTTTCAATGTGTTAGAGCAGAGTGAAGTCCTACCTGTTTAAGTAGCAACGTCTCACGACTATATCCCCACATCACTACTCGTCTACAACTGGCTTAAATGCACATGTTCACTTTACGTGTATGTTTGATGCACAGAAAATACATGCAGCAACTGTAAGTCAGAGTAATGAGAAAGGCACACGGGATTCCCTACACACTTCCCTGCAACCCCTTGTAACTCTCTCATTACTTCTGAATTTTTTAGGTATTTAAAAACCGTTAACAGTAGAATGAGCACCAGTTAACTCACCGCTGCCTGTGCCATCACCCTGGACTGTGTCACCGCTCACGTCACACGGTCCCACCAGATGGCTACACCGTAATTTATTTAACCAGTGTTGACTGTGAGACATTCAACTTGCTTAAAATTGCTGGTGATTACAGAAACAGCAATAGACATCTCTGGGGACAAATACCTGCCCACAAGTACAAGAATTTCATGAGGATAAATTCCCAGAAATGGAATGCCTAGGACATAAAGGGCTCATTTATTAGGGCGGCTGGCACACGTGGCCACTGGCAGAACACACACGCTCCCAGAGCAGCGCGGACGGATGGCAGATCGTTACCGATCTGATGGTTGACAACGGGTCTCAGTGACAGCTGTGCATCCCCTCAGTTATTTGGGAGGAGGCACAACTTTTAAACACTTCTACTCGTTTGTGCTACTTCTTCCATAAACGGCCTATTCAGACCCTGTGGCCACTTTTCTAAGCGGTGCTCGCCCTTTCCTTACCAAGTCATAAAAACCCCCTCAAGCACAGAGGACTCCTTTGTGATCCGGGCGGGGCGACCACAGAATGATGGCCCCTTGAAGAAGGCACACCCTCATCCCAGGGCCTGAGAGAACGTCACCTCACACAAAGGGGGCTGTGTAGGTGTGCGTAAGGACCTACACCTTGGGGGCGTGCACTGGACTGTTGGGGGTGGGGGGGGTGGGGACGCCATCAGAGTCCTTAAAAGCAGAGACGTCTCCTGGCTGTGTTGGAGGGAGCGTGGCCCAGGGCAGAGTGCACGGTGATGCCGCAGGGCTGGCTGGCTTTGAAGGTGGAGAAACGGGGGCCACGAGCCCAGGACGTGGGCAGCCTCCAGGAGCCAGAAAGGTCAGGAAACAGAGGGATAGAAAGCTCAAGGACCCGTGCCAGGCCGCGGTCTAGCATGTGTCACAGCAGCTGACTGGCAAACCGAACACGGGACAGCCACACAGACCTCGCCGTGAGGCAGGTCCGTAAACCCCAGCGCTCCACCTTCCCAATCCGATTTCCCTACCTGCCTCCCAGGGGTAACCACCAACCTGAACTTGACATTGGGAACTGCCACGCAAGTGTGTGTGTGCTTACTGAGGACTCGGGGGCCTCGAGACAGCACGCAGCGTTACCCCGCACGCCTGCGTTTAGGTTGCTGTGACGTGACCGTACATGCACACGCCCCTCGGGGCAGCGTCCCTGTCTCCCGGGGCTAAGCCGCAGCTGCGGTCCCGCCATCCTTTTCACGAATGTGAAAGGGGTGCTTCAGCAGGAAACCAACTTTTCAGAAGTTTCATAGGAAACACAACTCAGGCAAAGGCAGAGCTGTTCTGGAGAAGCGAAGGGGAAGCAGGCGCCCACCCCCTTGCTCGGCCCGGCCACTCAGACAGAAACCAAGAAGAGGAAACGCCGAGACCCGCAGCGGGGGCCCAGGGGGTCACCGAAAAACCACGGGTCCGGTTCCTTCCTTAAAACATATGGCCTCGGAGACCAGGAGAGAAAAATCCAAAAGGCCAAAAGGCAGTCCTTTGAAGGGATGAAGTAAGTTGACAATCTTCAGCTACTAGACTAAGAGAAGAGAGAAGACTTGACTCAAGCACATCAGAAGAGAAGAGAAGGGATGTCGCCATCGACCTTACAGAAATAAAAAGGATTATAAGAGAACATGACCAGCAACTGCACGGCAACAAATCAGGTGACTTGGGTGAACAACAAATTCCCAGAAAGACAAAAACAACCGAAATTTTCCAAAGGAGAAAAAGCAAATCTGAACAGACATACAAGGTGAGGAGATTGGATCAGCCATCAACGCACGGTCCACGGAAGCCCAGGTACAAATCCTACCAAATGCATAAAGAGGAATTAACACCAAGTCTTCAGAAATCCCTCCAAAATCTAGAAGGAACACTTCCCCAACTCACCCTACGTGACCGTCTTACCCTGATACCAAACCAAAGACATCACAAGGATACCACAGACCACTATCTCTTGTAAATAAACAATCGTGCAAGATCCTCAACAAAATACAAGCACACCAAATCTAACAAGATAAAAAGGAATTCAAAGTGAGGTGTATCCAAGAAATGCAAGACCAGTGTAACAACCAAGAATTGATTAATATAATATACCATATTAATGGGGAAAAGAAGACAAAAACCACATTATCATCTCAGCATGCTGTCACAGAAAAAGCATTTGAAAATTTTCAACACCCACCCCTTCGTGACAAAAAGGCTTAACCAACAAGGAGGAGTAGGAAGTGTCCTCACCCTGATATTGAACATCTATAAAAGCCCACAGCTGACATCGTACCTACTGGGGTCAGACCAAGTGCTTCCCCCCAAGACCAGGAACAAGGCGGGCTGGGGGGGCTCGCAGGGCTAGCAGGCAAGGAGCAGGAATAAAAGGCATCCAGATGAAAAAGGACGAAGGAAAACTGTCTAACAAGGTGATGTGACCTTGTGTCCAGAAAATCTTACAAAATGCACTAAAAAAAGGATCATAACTTAAAAACGAATTCAGCAAGTTCTCAAGATAAAAGATGAACATACACAAATTAATTGTATTTCTGTACACTTCCAATGAACCCAAAAATGAAATTAAGAAAACAATTCTACTTATAATAGCCTCAAAAAGAGTAAAACATTTAGGAATAAATTTAACAAAAAGTGTGTAAAACTTGTGCTCCTAAAATTAACAACACTGTTGAAATCAAGACCTAAATCAATGGAAAGACACCCTCATTTGTGTAGCAGAAGACTTAATACTGTTACACTGCAATACACCCCAAATTCAGTAAGGATTCAATGCACTCTCTAGCAAAATCCCAGCTAGCTTCTCTGCAGAAATTGGCAGGCTGATCCAGAAATTCATATGGAAACTCAAGGGATCTAGCATAACTAAAACAATCTTGAAAAAGAACAGAGTTGGAGGATGCACACTTCCAGATTTCAAAACTTACTAAAGGACTGAGTCATCGAGTCAGTACGGTACTGGCACAGGATAAACAGAGATCAGTGGGAGAGAACTGAGAGCCCAGACACGCACAGTCAGCTAGCTGATTTGTCACAAGTGGGCCAAGACCTCTTAATGGGGAAAGAATTGTCTTTCAACAAATGTGCTGGGACAACTAGATATCCGGGTGCAAAGGAATCAGGTTGCACTCAAGCCTCTCACCACACACAAGTTAACTCAAAATCAAAGACCTAAATGTCAGAGCTAAAACTGTAAAACTCTTAGCAGAAAACATAGGAGTGAAACTCTAAGGACTTAGATTAGGCAATGGTTTCTTAGAAGGACACCAAAAGCAGCAATAACTACAAAAAGATAAACTGGATATTGTCAAAATTAAAATCCTTTTTGCTTCAAAGGGACACCGTCAGGAAAATACATAGAATGCCAACCCACAGAGCAGGAGAAATCTCTTGCAAATCACACCTCTGATAAGGGATGGCATCCACAATATATGAAGAACTCTTAAAACTCAATAATAAAAAGATAAACTAATTAAAAATGAACAAAGAAATTGAATAGAAATCTCTCCAAAGATAGACAAATGGCCAAGCAACACAGGAAAAGATGCTCAGTATCTAGTCATTAAAGAAATGAAAACCACACACACTTCAGACACGCTAGATGGTGACAATTTCACAGACAGACAGTGACAAGTGCCAATGGAAATATGGGGGTTCCGAACTCTTACTCACTGCTGCCGGGAATGGGAAGTGGTGCAGCCACTCTGGAACAGTCACAGTTCCCCAAACAATTGCATACAGAGTTACCGTATGACCCAGTAATCCCACTGCCAGTGTATACCCAAAAGCAATGAAAACGTGGCCACACTGGCCTGCACAGCAATGTCCACAGCAACATTATCCATAACAGCCAAAACGCAGAAGGAACCCAAATGCCCATACCAGATGGCGGGTGAACAACACGTGCTCATCCGGCCGATGGACCACCAGTCAGCCATAAAATGACGTGCTGAGACGTGCTACCGCATGGAAGAACCCTGAAAACATCCTGCCGTGTGCAAGAAGCCAGTCACAAAAACACTTACATGATTTCCTTCACACGAAACGTCTAGAATGGACAAATCTAGAGACACAGAGAGGAGACTGGTGGTTGCCTCGGGGAGGGGGTGGGAAGCTGGGAGGTGAGGGCTAAAGAGTGAAGAGTTTCTCTTCCGAGGTGATAAGCACGTTCTAACCTTGACCATGATGATGGGTACACAATTCTTCGAACACACTAAGATACGACTGAGGGTCACACTTGGAGCGCACAGTGCCGTGTGTGGGCTTAAACGGAGCGTACGTGAATCTCAGTGAAGACGTAACAGTACAGCCCACCTGGCTCTGCTGGAGCCTCCCTTCGAACCAGCCGCCATGCTGAGGAGGCCCAGGCTGTCCAGGAGGAAGCATTACAACTCACAGCGCCTGCAGCAGCCGCGGGGGACCCCGCCTTCCTGAGTTCGGCCCCAGCCCGGTACAGCCTCAACCAAGAAACTGCTCTGAGCCTCAGCGTCCTCATCCGGGAAATGGGGGTAAGAATGCCTGTGAGGTGAGACCACCACACGAGTCAGCAGTCTGAACACTGCGACCTGATCGGCCAACAGCCTTCACCAAGCCAATCCCTCCACAGGAGCATGCGCATCCTCCCACTGTGTCCCAGTCTGTTCCTGTGGCTCGGAGCCAGCGGGCGGTCCGGTCCACGGCCTACGCCATCTGCACGTCACTCTACAGACGTCGGGCAGCGTCACCACAGGCTGCGGGCGCTGACTCTCCCAGCAAGCAGCTCGCTCATGAATTCTTCATGGGCACACCGCTTGTGTTTACTGAGCGCACCATGCTCCAACCAAGTTCAAGCTCACACTAAAAGGAGCTTCATTTTATCTTATTAAAATTGCATTTTTATTTGGTCTTGCATACATGAAAAGGAAAACAGGCTTCAACTGAAGCCATTGTAAAGAAATAAGCGGCAACTCACATTCCCACCTCATTCCAGATAATGAAACCTTCCTGTTAAAAATGTATTAACCGGGGAGTTCCCTGGTGGTGCAGTGGCTAAGGCTTCAGCACTGTCAACGCTGCGGCCTGGGTTCGATTCCCAGCCAGGGAACTACCCACATACCAAAAAAAAAAAAAAAAAAAAAAAAAAAAAATGTATTAACCAATCCACGTTTTAATAAAGTATACTGCTTTAAATGGCCATCAGAGCTGTCATCACACCCCAAATCTGACAATTAAGTTCGTGAACTTGCCACCATGCACACCAAGGCTACGCCACCTCGCCGAGCTGTGGGCACAGCGCTGCCAACACAAGTGCACGGTGGCAAGTTTGAATTGTCAGGTTTTGGGGACGATGGCAGCTCTGATGGCCATTCCAGAAAAAGAGTTCCAAGACTGGGCGCTGACGTCGGTGCACAGCTTCCCGAGGGGAGTGCTGCGAAGGTGACCACAGTGATAGTCGGCAGTGAGGTGCGTGGCATGTTTTCTAGGACGAGTTCGCAAAATCAACTGTCCAACCTCGTACACAAGAGTTTTTAAAAATGGAAAATGATATTATACATCATTTCTGGATACATACGTGAGTGGTGAAAATCCTATCGCACACGTGGCAACGAAAACAAGTTCAGGCAGCGACTGCCTGGCGCAGGTGAGGGCCATGAGGCGCTGGGTCCGGAAGGACACGGCAGCTCCCACCGCGCGTGTGTCGCGCATGTCAGTCAACGAAGGAGCACCTCCGGTGGGGCCCATAAGACTAGAATCGAGCTGCAAAACCCCTATCAGCTAGTGAGGTCACAGCACAACACACCACTCGCGTGTCTCTGACGACGCTGGCGCAAAGCAACCCACCACGCCGCCGGTGGTACAGGAGCACGGACGATCACGTACGGCACGGAGCACCTGACGACGGTAACGAACACCTGCAGGACTGGTTTACGTGTTTACGATACCACGCTTTTTATTGTTACTTTAGCGTGTACTCTGTCCATTCATAAAACAAACTGAGCTGCACACAGTGTACCTGTCACCCCGCAGCAGCCTCGTCACCTCGTGCTCACATGTCTCCTGGTGACAATGGTTGCTCTCGTGTAGTTTTGTACAGCGGCACGCAGCAGGTGTGCGGGCAGCCCCACCAGCCAGGTCTGCGTGTGTTCCAGTCTTGTACAGACGGCTCTGGCTCTGTGACGTGAGGTGCGTAGGAACCAGACACACACGCTGCTGCCACAGAAGTGTCCCCTTCCCCCACAAGGGTGGGACCGCAGAGGGCTCCTCGGTTCTGATGGCTCCCAACCGCCCTGCCCCCCACCCCGACCCATACGCAGAACGCTTTCAGAAAGCAAGCTCAGAAAGAAACGCAAATGGAAATCACACCGATTCCCCATCATACTCAGCGGGCGGCAGAAGCTGAAAGAACGCTGCAGGCAGAGACAATGAACCCGGCAATGGGGACAGAGATGGGCACAGTCAGACGGACCGCACAAGGTCGGGCGGACGGGGGCCACGTGATCCTGCAGCTCCACCCCCAGGTGTACACCCAAGGGAAATGAAGACACACGTCGGCACAAAAAGCGTGGGGACAGTGCGTGCCCATCAGTGGACGCCTGCATAAAGCCAACGCATCCTCTGCACACGACGCAGCATTAGCAGGTCATAAAAAGGAACAGAGCTGACACCACTCCAACATGGACGGCCCTCGAACATGACGCTACGTGAAAGGAGCCGACCACGAAGGACCGAGTCTTGTATGGTTCCACGCTCACGAAGCGCCCAGAGCAGGCACCCCCACACACACACGCAGACCGGGCTGGAGAGGACTGCCTGGGTCCTGCTACTGCAGGGGCGACTCCCCTCCCTCGTCTTTTCAATGCTTTTACATCTGGAGACCTGCGTTACTCCTCCAAGACCTCCCACCTAAACCCTTAAGCCTGGGCCTTTCTCACAATCCAGCCCTTCGGCTTATTTCTCTCTTCAACTCACCAACGTGACTGTGGCGGATGAGACGCGTGACCAAAGCCCGCCTTGCCCCGAAGCATCCAATTCCAGGGGTCCTTCACCTGTGCGTGCGATTTATGGGCCGAAGAAATGCGTCCGGCAAACGTCACCTGCTGAGACTCTCTCTCCTCCCGCCTCCTCCACGGACCTGCTCATTGGGAGCAGCCCGCGCCCTCCGCCGCCCACTGCTGCACAGCCGCGCAGGGAAGAAGGAAGAGAGGGCCAGGTCAGGGAACAGAAGACCAGAACCGTCGTCTCTCAGACCCAGCTCTGTACTCAGCGAGAGGTTCCAGAGACAGGAACACCTCAGCCTCCAGCAGATGCAGGAACTTTCCAAGATCCTGAACCTTAGCTTCAAACAGATTAAGACCTGCTTCCAGAACCAGAGCATGAAATGTCGGAGGAGGCAGAAATACAACTGGCCAAAGAACAGCAACCGTACGACTGGGAAGGGCTCAGCCGCTGCGGAGCACCCGGACCTCTCTTCCTGTCACCGGGGATGCCTGGTGACCGCCTCCGGAAGCCTTTTGCTGTGGAGCACCCATCCCTGCAATGACCCAGTCTGGGGCAACCTTTCCTGGAACAGTCAGGCCTGCGGCCCCCAAGCCTGGACTAACCAGACTTGGAACCACCACCAGGCCCGGAACAATCAGTTCTACAGCAGCGCGGAGGGACCCCTGCAGATCCAGTTCCAGCCAAACGGACCTGTCAGTGACTGGGAGGCCGCCTCGGAAACTGCTGGACACAGCGAGCCCCCGAGTGCTGCAGGCCCCGGCACGGCGCGGATGGCTTCCCGAATCACTCCATGAGCTTACGGCCTGACGCCGCTAGGCGCACTACTCAGTCCGTCTGGGCGGGGGCTGCACCTGCGTAGGGTACCTCTGGCTCTCGGCCTTGGGAGCCTGCTTCCCACGGGGCCTGCGGTGTCAGTCTGGAGGGGTGGGAGTGGGGGATCACTGGAGTCTAGTCTAAGAGCTTCCGCACCCTCGCTGCTGCGGACAACGTGGTAACCGAGGTCTCCGGCTGCGGGTAACGAGGCACGGTGCTATTCTGAGTATCTTTAGGGTCCGGATCCGAACCTGGAGGACAGAAGCCACAGGCACACAGATGTGCGACGAGGGACTCCTCGCACTTTCTGGGGCTGCTGGAAGGTTGAGCTGTAACCGTGTGGCACTGGTTTCCTCTGCCCCCTCATCTGTTCATTACATAAGTTTCTAGATGTCTTGTACTTCGCGGTCATCGTAATAACACCAGTTGGCCTGGCCGTTCTGTAAGTTTAAGTACACGTGAATTAAACATCTACTGCAAAAAAAAAGCAGACAAGTGACCACCAGGGGCTGGGGAGAAGGGAACACTGCGAATGAGTATGGGGTTTCTCTTGGTGAGGACAGAATGTTCTAGAACTGACTGGTGAGGGTTACACAACTCTAAAACCACTGAATTGTACACTTTAAATGGGTGAAATGTACGGTATGCAAATGTTACCTAAATGAAGATGGTAAAAGGAAGAAGGGAGGGGAGGGAGGGAGGGACAGGGTCAGAAAGGTCCCAGCAACGCCCCACTGGTCAGGGGAGGGGGGACACATGAATGGGGGGAAGCTCAGTTTTACTGCAAGAACAGGAAGAGCTGCCCTGAGGCAGGTGGGCATCAGATGAGGACAGGCTGGAGACACAGTGCCACTTCCCCAGGACGCTGTCCGGCTGCCTCTACCAGACAGGTCAGGAAGGTTTTAAAACCTCACCACCACAGGCAGTCTAAGGGGCTGCTCGCGGACAGCCAGGCTCCGGAGCACATCCCCACCTGGACAGTGTCATGAAACGGTGCTGTCTCCAACGCTGACTGGCAACCCTGCAAGGACGCTGCCCCATTCAGGTCCTTCAACACTCCCCGGCCGAGCGCCTGCTCCGAGCCAGGCCCGACGCTGCTGTTGGAGAGGGCCCGGGGAGCCAGCGAGCGCCTGCCCCCGGCTGCCCCCACGGCGGTGGACAAACTCAGGACACAGGCAGCGCTGACACAGGACAAGATGAACGCCAGCCTAAAGAAACGGCGACGTCAGGACGAAAGGGGCCATCAGAACCCGGTGTCGCAGGCCCCTGGGTTCCGACAGTAAGTGACCTCGCCTGCGTGTCCTGGAGACTTTCTTTCTGGTTTGAACTTGGACCCCTACGCCACGGCGCCAACTTCTTAAACAAAACCGATTGGACAGGACGGGCTTTCTTCTCTGTACCTGAAGGCTACGCAGCAGTGCGAGACAGGGACGTGCGGGGGAAGTGCAGAACGGAACAGCAGCCGATCCAGCTGCGGTGCCCTAAGCCTCGCGAAACCATGGCGAACACTTCGACCGCATTCACGACCCGATGCTTCCGTGCATCTCAGACCCACGTGGTCCGCGTCCGTGAGCAGCTCGTCGGCCTGTGCCCTCCAAGCTCGGTCCCTGCTCAGTGCCCGCTCGGGGTTCGACAGAAGCTCTGCAGAATACGAACTGAATCGGCGACTGACCGACCAGTAGCCTTGCTCGAACCCGCGATGCTCCCCAGGAGTGTAAGGTGTGTGCAGCAGCAGGACGTTTTCCAAAGAAATGAGCTCTGGAGGGCTTCGGAGAAAAAGGCACCAAACACCGTGTCACAACGGTGACTAATTCCGTCCTCCCCTCAGCCCACAGTGTGATCTGAAACTCGTCTACCCCACAGAGTCAAATGCAGAAACACGTGCCTCCACGAGACCCAAACCACAGGCCCCCGGGCTGTTCCACCGGCCACAGCGCTCATCCTGTCCTGCAAGCTCTCAGCAACCTGGTGTCCCCTCCGGGCCATGAGCTCTTCGCAAATGGGACTGGATGTCTGTCCCGTCACACTCCCTGTGGCCCGGGAACCCAGTGACGACCCAGGTAACTACTGAGCCAAAAAGCAAGTTGCTTCACAGACATGTCTTGCTACATACATCTTGGAACGTTTAGAGTAAATTCCTCACATGAAAAAGCCATGTGCGAACTCACAGATACAGAGAGCAGACTGGCGGTCACCAGAAGTGGGGGGCGGGGGTGGACAAAATAGGTGAGGGCGTCAAAAGGTACAGAGAACCTAAGGCCACCCTTGCCCCCTCCCTGAAGCACGCCACCCACACTCAGCACATCTCTACATCCTCCAGGACCCCAAAACAAACCGGTCCTTCCAAGTGCAGTCGGACGTCACCCCACCCTCTGTCAGGACCTCCTCTCACAGGGCGACACAAGCTGCACTGCGGGGTCCCTGGCTGGTGTCTGTCTCCCCAAGGAAAGGCAGGCCTCCCCACTTCCGCACACCCCAGGGCCCAGCGTGCACACAGAGGGCACCCCGTCAATGCTCGCCGCTCTCCTTACGAGGCAAATACCTGAACGGTGAAGCGTTCTAAACTCAAACGAGGGCAGTTCCAAGGCCCAAAGCCGCTCGCTCACAGCCAGACAATTAAACCTGCGTTCCCCCCACTTGACCTGTCCTGTCAGAGCTACTCAAAGTCACGACACCCTGTGAAGTCAGATTCGGGACGTCAAATGCCACGATGGCTCTAGTGACTGGTTTTGGAACAGAAAATTCACCCAAGACAGAGATCAAGTCCGCAGAGAAAACGAATCGGGTCCAGAGCCGCCGAGTCTCCCTGAACTGCTCCACACACCGCCAGCCACTGTCTAGAACAGCAAGAGCACTGCCCACGCGGGGCCTGCCATGCCGGAGGGGGACTCTTCTGAGAACAGAAGAGGGGGCACTACATGCTCTCCTTGCACCCCAAGGCCCTAGCCAGGAGAGGGGACATTGCCACTACACTAAAACACCACGAAGCAGTGGCTCATTGTTCCCCCTTCTGCCTCCAGACCCCGGGTGAATTCTGGAAGAAGCAGGGCCAGTCCCCTCCCCCCTTTTTGTTTCCCAGCCCACCAAGTGGCCAGCCTCACCACCTGCACACACGCTCACGTGGAAACGAGAAACGGACGCACTGAGCCCTCCCTAAGGGACTGCCTGCAAGGTCCACAGTGCCACCGAGGGACCTGTCCCATTTCCAAGACCCTGTCCTCTCCCTGTGTCTCCACGCATACTGTGCCCACACCGTGCTGAGGGCTCTGGGCTGAGGACCAGGAGCTCACCCCAAGGACCAGGAGCTCACCTCGAGGATGGCACCCAAGTGTCAGCATCTCCTCTGGGCTGGGGTAAGCCTCAGACCCAGCAAGCCTGATTCTACCCATCAGCGTAGTAGAAATGCCCCCTGAAACAGGGCTCATTCAAGACCTGCAGGGAGGTGTCGCGGGGACAAGCGGACAGGAGCTGCATGGCACAGCTGAGACCTGTGGAGGAGGTCTAGCCACCAGCAGCGCAGCCCAGCGTGCGTGTGCAGCCCATGTGAGAAGGAAGAGGGCAGACGAGGGCCACGCGGGCGCTGGCAGCAGGGCCGGGACTGCTCCTCCGGCAGTGCCCGTGAACTCCAGGCCCTGGGAAGAGGGGCCCTGGGAAGGGATGGGGCAGTGTAAGAGCCAGCAAGAGGCAAGGCCCATCGGCGAATCCTGCGAGCAGGGGCCTGACCTGTCCACTCCACTGCGAGCCCACAGCCCCGGCCCATCTGCCCACCCCCATCCTCTCTCACCAGCTCTTTGAGGAGGGCCAAGTGGCAGTGCAGTCCCACCCCACACCCCTGCCCTCACAGCTCTTAGGACCCAGGCCCTCACCTCAGCACGCCCCCCCTCACCTCAGCACACCCCCCCTCACCTCAGCACGCCCCCCCCCTCACCTCAGCACGCCCCCCCCTCACCTCAGCACGCCCCCCCCTCACCTCAGCACACCCCCTCGGGGCTTCTTCCCTGGCCAGGAGAGCTGACATCTGCACCTCTGCGTGCTGGCTGCCTCCCTGCCTTCCTCTGAACGTTCAGGGTGGCCCCTGGCCCCTGGAAGGGGCCCCTAAATTCCTGAATGAATGAATGGTCCCCCAACAACCCCTCTCCGCCTGCTTATGAGTGACACTGGCCTGCAGAGCTGACGGTCGCATTTGCTTGGAGACTCCTCGTAGCTCTGACAGCTGTAAGCTGAAAGCTGTCACAACCACGACACTGTGAGCTGTCTTCGACTCCAGCTCTGCCCCGGGCACCCGCAGCCCTGCCATATTCAATCTGGGCCTTTCCTGCTGCCACCCCACTTACAAATGTCATCCCTCACATGCCCCAGCTGCCAGCATACCCTTCAGTCTGCAGAGCGCACGGCCAGGCAGCGCCAAAACAGCGAGCCCGGGACCCCGGAGAGGCTGCCTGTTCTCTCCCAGTGTGCTAGGGTGCCATCTTGGCATTTCCGTGAAGGGTGGCAAGAATGCCAAGTGCAACCGCAAAAAGCCACGGCCCCTCAGGAGCCAAGCCCGTCAACGGCCCCAGGGAGTGGGCACCGGACCTGCTTCTTACCGCCGCAGGCCGCTCACGCCAGGAAGCCCCCCACGGCCCCTCCAACCAGCAGCGCCACCCGCCCCCAAGCCCCAAGACGCAGGTGCTCTTCCCGGCCCGGGCTCTTCTCCGCCAAGGCACCAGCCCTGCCCCCAACCACAGCCTTCGCACGAGCGGCCCCTGCCTGGACCCCCCCCCCTCCCTGACAGTCACTCAGGGGCACTGTCCCCTCACCTCCTGCAAATCTTGCTCAAATGTCTCCTCCTCTGTGAGGGGTCCGTGACCACTTTGTGACCATGAAACCCTCCCACGGACCTGCCGCCAAACCATCCACCGCACACCCCTGCTCTGTGTGACAGCAGCCGTCACCTTCTGACAGTGAACTCGGCCTAGCTTATGGGTCCTCCCACTCCACCACAGGCTCTGCGAGGGCACAGACTTGGGTCTGCTCCGTTCACTGCGGTATCTCTAGCAAGTGGAACTGTGACTGGCACACAGGATGGGTTAAATAAATAGCTGTTGAAAAAAAACATCATCAAACTCTCGAAAGGTCCAAGAGGTCTTCTTCCCTCGTGCCCATGAAAAAGAGTCAGAGGAAGCCAAACAAATATCCCTGCAGGTCACAGCCACCTCGGTCTAATGCAACTCCCTCAGGTCACACGTGCAGAAACTGAAGGTGCCAGGAGCAACACGGCCTGGCAGAGGTCACACAGAGATCACCAGAAAAAGGCGGCTGAAACCCAGGCCACAGCCTCCCAGGTCGTCCCAGCACACCACACACGCACCTTGTCCATAAAAGAAAGTTCTAAGAAAGCATCCGGGTGTGCGGAGCATGGGGGTCTGCTACCAGGACCGCCCCTCACGCAGGTGAGACCTTGGCCCAATGACGCATTCCCGCCAGGTTGTGCTGGATGGTGGTTTGGACCGAGAACCGTCTGTCACTAGCAATGCAGAGACGAGGAAGGCACACACCCGACACCTGGCAGAGCTCAGTAGAGACAACAAGCAGAAAGCAACAAGGGCTGACGCATTCCAGGGCCTGTCAGTCCAACCGCAGGAAAACAGGAGGTACACCAGAGGGGAATTTTCAAAATTAAAATAATAGCAATAATAACCCAAGTAAAGGTGAGGAAAGGGGGAAAGAACACTCTGATCAGCTATGAGCACATGAAACTGACAGGGGCATCAGGCAACATGTCCACCAGGGGCCCTACAAGTCCATCAGCACTGCTCAGGGCCAAGTTCGAGCACAGAGGGCGGGAGACGAAGGGGCCGTGGACGTGGTGCCAAAACACGGCTGCTCCTCGGCATGGCCTCCCGGGGCCTTTACACCACGCCCGACTCGGTCAGGGTCGCAGGGAAGGCAGAGCCCGTGTCTTGTACACGCAACCCTTCGGGGGACATGAGCCCTGCAGGGCACCAGGAACAGCAGGTGGCAAACTCCAAGTGCTCCGTGGCCATCAGCCCCCCGGGTCGTAAGGAAGTCCCAAGCGGGGATTACTACATAGCCACGACTCCAGGCCGTGCTGGATGAAACGTCCCGAACAGCCGTGCACTTTGTGGTGGGTGTATTCTTCCTACTCGGAGTTCCTCTGGGCGAGCTCCACACTCAAAGAAGCTAAACAATCACGGGAAGCACTGGAAGTTAGAAAAGTCCCTGGAGTCTGGCTCGGACCCTGACATCACTGGCCTTGTGCAGGACAAGACTGAGTACAGGCTAGAGATCATCACTGATCTCCTGGTGGGAAGAAGGACGTACCCGTGCAACTCCTCCTGTCGCCTGGAGCGTGAGCACTGCCAGAGGCCAGGCCACCGCGGGGGGGGGGGGGGGGGGGGGGGGGGGGGGGGGGGGGGGGGGGGGGGGGGGGGGGGGGGGGGGGGGGGGAGCAGCTGACAGCCCTCCTGGTGGGCCCGACCTCTCCTCTTTGCCCTGAGGCCGGCAGTGACAGCCTCCACCAGTTCTCCCAGACTGCACTGCAACGCTGTCACTACCGCACGGGAGCTGCTCTCCAAACTACCTAGGACACGGCACGGGCCAAAGCCCCGGGAACAAGAAAGTCTGTGGTCACGCGGCATCTCACGGGAGAAGGAGAGGACTGTATCAGTTTCCTGTGTTTGCCAGAATCTTCTCACCGCTCTGGACGCTGGAGGTCCAAAAGCAAGCCAGCGGCAATGCCATGCTCCCTGAAGCTTCTAGGAGAGCACCCTTTCTTGCCTCGTCCAGCTTCCAGTGGTTTCCAGGATTCCCCGGCAGCTCCTCCTGCTCTATGTCTGTCTCTGTGTCCAAATTTCCCTCTTCTTCCAAGGACGGCAGTCACAGGACTAGGGCTTTCTCTGATCCAGTGTGACCTCATCTTAACTTGATCACATTTGCAAAATCCCTATTCCCCATAAGGTCACAGGTTCCACACAGACATGAATTTGGGAGTGGGGGGTACACTACTGAACCCAATCTAAGAACAGATTACCAACAGTCACAGTCATCAATGCAAAGGTTGACGTGCCATTAGAACTACATACAGGAACTCCGTTATTCTTACATCTCAGTTGGCTGTTAAGAATTCAAGTTCATTTAGACTGAGGAGGAACCAAAACCCCAAGACCTAAATCTAACACGCGGAAGTTCCACAGCTGCAGGACTCCTTTCCTCTGGACTCTACGTTCTGGGGCACTTGTCCCCAGCACTACTAGGACCCCTATTTTCTGCCATTCCAGAATTTGCACACCATCATGGATGCTGGTTTTTGTGAAAGTTCTTAACTATTGTTCAATCAAGCACACTCCTACAGAGTGAAATAGGGTCTCTGGCCACTTCTGGGGACCCCACCCCCCAAAGTCACTGGGTCTGAGCAGTCAGTAACTCTCTCCTGCTAACTCCCAGGTCACTGAAAATTCACTGTTTCCGACAGGGCACAGTGAACTCCCAAGTTCACAATCCTGCCACTCACACAATAGGGTTTATTATGCAACGTGTCTGAGTTAGCTGCGCCTGTCAATGACTCCAGTGCAGGTGTTTTAACAGCACCGTTCTTAACCTGCAGTACCTGAGACTTGTTTCCAAAAGGAACAAATGGTGCTTAGAGATCATGAAGTTTGTTTATCTGTATTTTCACCAGCGGCTGGTTTCACCCTAAGTCCTGTCTCCACGTTCCCCAGGGCCCTGACCCGGGCTCAGTGACACACCAATCAGATGGGGACTTTGGAGCTGTACAGCTTCCAGGGAGCACCCAGGTCACTGCGGGCACTTCATTTTTCTGTGCTGCTTTTTGTTTGTTTGTTTGTTTGTTTACTTTTTACTTGTTTCCTACTGCTGACTCCAGACAGGAGTTGGCTTTGAGGCCAGGAGTGGGAACACGGGCATTCCCAGGGAGCCTCAAACCCCGTGCCCGGCTCAGGGCCACCGCCGCGGGCAGCCCACGGGCGAGGCGAGGCCGTCAAGTGGGTCACCACCACCACGCCCGCGCAGACACCGGTCTCCCCGGCAGGCCCGGCCCGGCCCGGCCCGGCCGGTTTCCGGGCTCCGCCAACCCCTGCGCACTGCGCCCCGAGTCAGCCCCCCGCTGCCTCCGCGGGGAATCGAAGAACGCGCGGAAGGGGGCCCGCCGGCGTCGGGACCAGCCCCTCCGCCTCCTTCCGCGCCCCGCTCCTACGTGCGGCCGCCGCCGTCGTCGCCCAGACCTCGCCCTCCATCCCCCACGTCCCCTCCCACCCCCGAGCAGTGTCCGCGGAGCCCAGCTCACCCCTCCCCAGGCCCGGACACGACCCGCAGCCCGGGAAGCCGACGCGCCCCCGTGACCCCTGACCCCTGACCCCGATCGGGGCTCCCCGTCACACCCACCTGCCCGGGACCTTGCTGTTGCTGCGCTTCCAGAACTGCTTCCTGGCCCCGTCGCTGGCCATGGCCCCTCCTCATCCCTCAGACCTGCGGCCCCAACACCGCGAGTGCTGCCGACCCGCCCTGGCGGCCCTTTCCCGTACCCCGGGTGGCCCCTCAGCCGTCCCGGGACTCCCGAGCCTAGAGCCGAGAGGCTCTTCCGCCTCCCTCCGGAAGTTTTGCATCCGCGCACCCGGAAGTCCCGCCTCCGTCCTAAGCATGCAGGACGCACGGAAGGGCGCCGGACGACCCTGAAGGGCGACGCCGAGCGGCGCGGCGGGGGAAGTGCAGCGGCCTCGGCTGCAGGCCCGCCCGGGGTTGGCTCCGGGCCCTCCGGGGCGAAGCCGCAGGTCAGGGAGGCATTCACAGGGGAGTCGGTTGTACGTCTATGCTTTATTTCTTAAGGCAGTGGAACGTGTTCAGTTTTGTTATATTCTTGATGACTCTTCGCGTGTATACAGTGTTTCCCGCCACGTTAAAATGTAATCACGGAGCTCTCGCTCGGCGCTATGCACTGAGCTACTTGGAACGCTTTTTGGAAAAGACAGAAGTGGTGCGTGAGCAGTATTCGCACCGAGGCCTGGAGGATCATCAGGACAACTGCTCAGGGTTGAGGAGGTGTGAGCGACAGATGCCAGGAGAAGGAATGTCATTGCTGGGTGACAGATTGGCAGTCAGCATGGCTAGATGTGTGACGTAGGCTGGGCTCCCAGGAAGCATGGTGAGACAGGTGTCTGCATGCTTACGGAGGAGAGGTTGAACTGTGATGGGCTACAATGGAGCATCCCACAAACCCAAGGGATGGCCCCGGGGAGATGCCTGGAATTGAGACAGGTGGGTGGAGCCTCCCACGGCTGCCCAGACCCCTGATTGAATGGGGCTGCCCCCTGGGAGGGGGCCGCGTAATGGAGAGAGGCCATTTCCCAGGGAGGGACCTACCTCGGAGCCGTCAGCCGCCAACACTGCGGGCAGGTGAGGGGACGGGAGCCTTGGTGCTCGTGGGGGCGCCTGGGCAGCACCCACAGCAGCCCCCACTGTGCACCACTCAGATCCACTGGCTTCCCGTAAGTTCTCCCGTCGGGAAGAATGCCTCCAGGATTCTGGTGGGTCCCTTTTCTGTGGAAACTTACAAGAGGAGTGTTGACATGGTCCTGGAGCCACAGCAGTCACTCATCCTGTCCCTCTGCGACTACCTGCTGTGGCACCGCTGCTGTCCTAGGTCAGTTAGCTGGGGGAATGACCCAGACTCACCCTCGTGGCTTCAGAGCCCCTGGTCACGTGCCCGGCTCAGGCCTTGGCTGCTGCTGTGCTCATCCACATGCCATGAAATCGGGCAGAGACACCCCATGTACACGCCAAACTTACTCTTCTCTGCTCTCACTATACAGAGGCGCCCCTATCTCCTCTAATGGTCAGGGGGGGACGCCTTTCCTCGCCTGCGAGTCTCCCGGCACAAAGAGCTGCGACCGAACATTTAATGAGACTCTTCCCACACCCGTTCTGAAACCATCTGCACTCTGGGGGTCAGGACCTCTCGAGGAGGCCAGAATCGTGAGAACAGGAAGCCAGACTCCCCCGATGTCACCGGCATGAAGGGAGGATCACAGGAAGCTCTTTGGAAATGTTTTGTATGTTGAGCAACTCAGAAATGCCTTTCGCATGAATTCCCGGACCAGCTTAGCTCCAGCAAACGGCCCGCTCCCTGGCTAGCCGTACTGCCCGTGAACGCAGGCCCATTACACAGTGGCTTCCTGGGGGTCATTCGCAGCCTCGCGAGCTTTGCTCCTGTGATCCATGTAAGTGGGTTTGAGTATTTTGCCTCCTGTCCAGTCCCCACATGTTGGCTCTGATGGTCTGTCATGTTTTGTTGTTGTTTTTTGTTTTACTCATAAGAAAAGGTTAAAAAAAAATTAATGTAAAGAAAAGTAAGGCTAAGATCACGGTTCATGGGGGGCCTCGCCTGAGAAACCAAAGAGCAGGTGTTACCCGTGGACTTTAGGGACAAGAGTGACATGAGCAGATGTGGGACACACAGCGGCCGCCCCCCGAGACCACCTGCCTGGCAACTGCACCCCTTCTCCTGGGACCCCCTTATTTCCCTCCAGGTTGCTGTGTTCTCTTGAGGCCCTGCCCGGTGGCCACAGGCATTGGCACGGCAGCGGGTGTCTGACCTCGTCCGGGTTGCTGAGTTCCTCCCCCAGGAAGCGTCACAGGGCAGAAGCAGCAAGCTATGAGCTCGGAAGGTGGGGGCCACCTTCCCCGCTGTGTGGAGGGCAGCTTTCAAGACCCGGGCCCCCGTAGTTCCCCAGCCCAGCTCTCCCCTCCCACTGCACAGAGGTCCTGAGAACAGCATGAGGCCGTCTGGACATCCTCAGAGGGGACCGCCTACGAGACCGGGACACTGGTGGCCGCGCATGAGTCACTTGCTGTGGGGAGAGAGTCAAGCTTCCTCTTCTATGTATCTTTTAGCCAGAGAATGAAAGGAATTCTGGGTTGCTAACATTTATTACGTGAACCGATAGAGGTACGTGCATATGATTTGTAAGTAAACGGGCACCTATTGGGATTTGAGTTCAAAATTTCCTTACTGATGGACACGGACAATAAAGTCCGAAGTCCCTGGAGTAAATGGCGCTTTATTTCCGCTCACTGTCTCATTGCCAATATAAGCAACTGTCCCCGGCTTCCTGCTAAACTGCACCAAGCATCCTCTGCCCTCCTGCCCCGTTGTCCCACTGGGACCCTTGCGCTGCCTGTCGCAGCACACGGAACTGTCACCGGTTACACCGGAGCTGCCACACCACACGCACAGTCTGTGCCCGGCCTGGCACACGGCCGACGCCCTGAGCTGGGCTCCCTCCGTGTCCACCAGCAGGGAGGCGGGTGCTGGAAGGAGCAGATGGGCTGATAAAGACCCCCCCGGTTCCAAGGTTGGGGTGAACATTACACTCTAGAAACTTCCATCTGAGCAGGTGCTTGGGGAAGAATGGCAGTAAGTAGGAAGGAGGACTGTGACCACCAGAGAGGAGAGGACATGTGCCAGGACAGGCATGGAATGCACCCCTGCCCCAGCTCTGCACCTCACAGGACAGCAGTCAGTGTCCCTTGTTGTCCTTTACAGCCCAGATGCTCGGTGACCCGAACAAAAATAACATTCCGGAATCCGGGCTTTATCTGCCCAGACCTGAGGTGCGTGGCTGCACCGTGGGGTCTACACTGCCACCCCTTGTCCTCCCCCTGCTTTGTGGGTGACCTGCAGATGTCACTGGTCCTCCCAGAAGATGGTGGCTACCCAACCAGATGCCCCTGGTACATGGCAGGGGGACAGGGGAGTCTTTCCCCCTAGTCACAGATCTGACTGCAGCCCCTGCCCAAGAGACCAAGCCCAGGGCACAGCTGCTGCGACTGGGCCCTATGGCACCTCACAAGGGACGTCTGCCACCCCTCGGCCCCTCCATCACTGTGTGTCCCAGGGTGCGGGCTGGACCCGGGGTGGGAGGGATTCGCAGGGGCCCGCCCTGGGCAGCAACTCGGGCAGGCCCCTGCTTGGGAATTCGCCCGTCCACCTCCTGGAGGGGGCTCAGCCCTTCCCAGCTCTGTCCTGACTGCCTAGGTCCCTCTCCCTTCACACGCGGACCCACGTCCACCTTCGTGATTCCAGATCCTTCCCAAAACGCGGGGAAGCCCGGAGGCTCTGCTGAGAAGCCAATTCCCGCCCTGCCACGTTTACTAGTCACCGCTAGATGGCGCACAGCGAGGCAAGGACTCGGGCCGGGCAGGCCAGCAGTTAGCCGTGCCGGAGCCATCCAGGCCTTAAGGCCACCAGGAATGCATCCGCGTGGGAATGAGATGCCCTGTGGGAGCCGGGCCTCGCATGCCTGCCCCAAAGCCCTGCGGGACTTCCAGGCCCAGCAGCCCGCTCTGCGTCCCTGAGGTAGGGGCAGCCCAGGGAACCCAAGGCTGGACACCCCGGCCTTGAACACCGAGCCGTGTGCCGAGGGTGGCAGCCCGCAGTGGCAGAAGCCCAGGCCAGCCAGGGCGGGCAGAGACGGGGTCCCTGGCAGCCACCCTCCCAACCTCCAGGGCTGGCAGCATCTGCTGGGCTCCGATGTCGCCCGCGTCCTCGGTGTCTCTTTGGCTCGAATTGCAAGTCCCTGCAGCAGGCTGTGTGCGCGTGCCAGCTCCTCACCCTTGTCTCCACCACTGGGTACCCGGGCTTCCAGTAGGCGACAACCTCCCACCCCACCTCACCCGGCCACCTCTGGCCACTTGGTCAGTAGCAGCACGCTGGGCATGCCTGTCACGTGAACTAGATAGAAGTGACGGGAAGGAAACGGAGACGTGGACAGCTATGGCCGCCCCGGCCCGGCCCCAGAGGCCCGGAAGGCTTCCTCCCCTGCCTGGTCCTTTGCTCCAGCTCTGCAGCGGCCGTGGGGCAGGATTTACTGCCAGAGGGAGAGGGCTCGTTCCCCGGCGGGGTCACGTGCTTTGTAAACATCAGTGTCCAGTCTAGAAGTGTCCCCACTTGGGAAGGCCGGGGACAGCCTGTCACGTGGTAGAATGTGGAGGGAAGAGAACAGAGGAAGGCGGCTGGGGCAAGTCCCCGCCCCTCTCTGGGCCTCACTTTTCCCTGTCTGGGAAATGGGGGTCGTGATCCCAGCCTGTGTGCCTCCCAGGGTTCCCAGTAAGATCAGGGGAGAAGTGGGGAGGCTGGAGGGGAGAGGGGGCATGTGGGGAGCGAGGGAGGGGGAGGAGCAGCAGAGGAGACAGGAGGGCGGAGGGGGGAGGCTGCAGCGGGCTGTCTCCCGTTTCAAGCCCCAGGTGAGCTGCTGCCCAGCCTGGGGCTCTCCCTGGAGCTGTGGGGGCCGGGCGTGGCCCTGTGCCCTCGCAGCAGCACTCCTGGACTCCGGCCAAGGCCGGGGCACAGGGCACCTGGTGCCCGCCCGCCTGCCCTCCTGCCCTGCCCGTTTCCTGCTTTCCTCGGTCACTCCTGTCAGCCGCTGACCCCAGACGCTCCTCCACGGCTGCCCGCCTCGGCCACACCCAGCGTCCAGCCAGCCAGGTGGCCTGCCCGTGGCACGGCGCAGCCTGCGGGAGCCAGGTGGCCTGAGTCATCACCTGCAGGCCGGCCCGGCACAACCTGGGGCCCAGGGCGTGTCTGGGACTGAAGCGTTCCGAGAAATCAGAAAAGGGACCTGGGCCCAGTCTGAGCCCCCCGAGCACAGCTGTGCCAGGCACCCGGGACCCCCCGCCAGCCGGGCCCACTGCCTCTCCCCACTCATGTCTGGCACACCCCCGAGTCGCCGGCATCACACCTGGGGGTGACCCCAGTGTAGCCAGACAGCAGGCCGGAGTCAGGTGGCCCCAACCCTGTGCGACTGGGGCCTCACCTTCCCCAGCTGTGCATCCCACAAGGCTCAAAGGAGGCAACCTGTGGGCAAGGGCCCCCCTGAGAGGCCATGGCAGCAGCGTCAGGGATGGTCCGGGGCCAGGACACTCTGCACTCAACGCCGCTAACTTCTCCCCCCACCCACCCCCAGTCTAGCCCGGGCCTGCCGGGGGGCCGGGGGGACCTCCAGTGCCCAGCAGGTCCTCCTGAGTACCTGGGGACCGGCTCCCTCAATCCTGTCGCCCCGCCTCCTTCCCAGCCACCGGGCCTGCCTCCCCGGACACGACCAGCTCTGCCCCAGGCCGCGGCCGGGCCTGCAGTGCGCCCGGAATCCCGTCCCGGCTGTCCGCAGGACCAGCCCACCTGGCCCGGAGGCCACCCGTCCCCGGGGAGCAGCATGGCAAGGGCGCACCCCGCGGAGCTGCATTTGCGGGGTGACTGGTGGCCGTGCTAGCCTCGCCCCCCCCCCCTTATTGGAAGAGAAGAGGGTGATGCGGGCTGCGTTGCTTTCTGACGCAGCAGACGGAGCAGGCTCGTGCGCCCAGAGGCTCGGCCCTCCGGCCCGCCGCCCAGGGGAGTCACGGTGCACGCAGGACCCTGGGCCAGTGGGCGCCTGGGAGCCTCCTCTTCCACACCCCGCTTTTGCAGGTCGGCAAGCTGAGGCCCAGAAACCAGAGCTGTCAAGTCAAAGTGCACTGAGCCCCAGCTCCCCTGACGCCCCGGCCGGAGTGCCCTGCTGCCCCCTCCCCTCGTGACCGGAAGTGGTCCCCAAAGGGAGGCGGGACAGAGGGGGCAGCGACGCTTGAGAAGGCAGCTCCCCAGGAAGGAGAAGGAGATGCAAATGAAGGGGTCGCCTCTCTCAGGCTCTCCTGTTACCCCTGGTTCTGGGGTCACTCCTGCAGGGAAGGTCAGGGGCAAACCCAAGAGCGACTGCCCCACTTCCTGACCCCTCAGTTGCCCACAGCGAGGTCCAGCTGCTTGGGCCCTGACCACTGGGACCCCAGCTTCCCCATGAATGTGGGGGGCCCTTTGAGTGGAAGAGCACACCTGAGGCCCCTGTGTCAGCGGGAGAGACCCCGAGACACCACCTGGCTCCTGCAACCCCCACGCTTACTTTCAAGGGAGGTGGGCCCAGCCAGCAGAGCCCCCAGCCGGGCTGTCCCCCAGTGGCCTGCGTGTTCGAGGGCCCGAGTTCCAAGAGCACAACGTGTCGGAGACCAGCTCGTAGCAGCAGAGACACGGTGCCAGGTCCTGTGCCCGTCAGCTGACCTCTGGTGGGAGGAGGCGGGGAGCCGGTGTCCCAGGCCCAGGTGTGGAGGGGGTTCAGGGCCTGCACCCCAACCCTGGGAGGGACAGAGCGAGGCAGGACTGTCTGTGTCCAGCTCCCTGAGGAGTGTGCAGCTGCGGGCTCTCGCCCCCACCCTGCCCCCACCCCACTGAATCAGAACCTCTGAGGTCAGTGCCTCTAGCCCCCGGCCTTCAAGGCTTTGGCCCTTGGCCTGTGGACAGCAGGAGGCTGAGCTGGGGCAGGGGCATCCGCACGGCCCTCCCAGCAGTGCAGGAGCAGTGCTGTGGAATTTTCCATGACCCTCTGAGCGTGTCTGCAGGGAGGCTGGGGCGGATTTGCTGGCCCCTGGCTCCCCGCAGCTGCTAATTGGTACTGTCTGTTCTATTTCTGCTCCAGGCCTAAAGGAGGTCACCCACCCTGTGTCATCTGAGGTGAGCCCAGCTGGAGAGCGTGCCGGCCCAGGGGCCCAGCTGCCCAGCTCCATGCCCCGGGAAGCCTGTGAAACCTGGATCGGGATGGCCTTGGGTGACGGCCACTTGAAATGGAAAGCTTTGCCAGGGCACGCGACTTCAAGTGCCCAAACCGGAAGTCCCAGGCCGGCCAGGAGGAGCCGGTCACCGAGGACAGGTGGGACAGTCCTGGTGTGCCTGCCCCATGGGGCCAGTTCCTGGCTGAAACGGCTGCTGGCTACGCTGCAGGGGAGGGAGGCTGGGGCACTCCTGGCAGTCACCAAAGGCCATTGCTCAGGGCCTCAGGCGGACGCTCACGCAGTGCGGAGCCAGGCAGGACCCCTGAGCCTCCACCCTGTGACCTCCCCAGGGTCTGTGACTGCTGCCCAGGTCACAGGCCCTCACGGGAGTGGCACCCCCTGCCCGAGCACCCACACCTAGCTCCACTCTGGCTCCAGATGTGCCCAGACGCAGAGGGGCCGGGCTGAGATGGAGATGTCATCAGAAGCACTTTTGATGATGGCGTCTCGAGAAGGAAATACTCGGGAGGATCGAGGACGGAGTCACTGGCTTGTTGTCCTTCCCACCAGCTCTCAGAGCACAGGGCAGGCGGTCACCCACGGCCTCAAGCCATCGGGAGAGGGTGTCATTTTACCCTTTCTACAACTCTCGCTTTCAGAGCAGCTTTTGTCAGCAACACGCCGTGACCTTCCGTGCTTTCATCTCCCCCAAACCCTTTGTATAGCTGTTACTGGTCCGAAGTCCCCCGTGCTCAGAAAGGCCAAAACTCAAAACGTGTGTCCGCTGATCGGCCTCTTCCTTCCAGGGCAGGCCGAGATGCGACCATGAGTCTCAGCTCCTGGAGCACAATAGCCTCCTGCTGGGCGTCCTGCAGATAAGATGCAAGATGCCAATTCCTCTGAGCCTGGATTGTCTGGGGAAGTCCCTGGTCACCGGGGGACTTCACCGGGCGAATGGCAGCCTGGCAGGCAAGTCACCCACGTGGGGACAGCTTCCTCTCACCGCCCTCACCACATAAACACAGCTCTGGGGGGGCCCTGGGACGCACCTGAGAAAGGGCTTAACGGGGTTCTTGTCTCCCTCTCTCTCTCTCCCTCCCTCTCTCTCTCTCTCTGTGTGTGTGTGTGTGTGTGTGTGTGTGTGTGTGTTTAAGGTGGAGGGAGTGTGTGAGGAGTTCTTAGGTGTTTCCGTAACAAAAAGAGATCTAATGTCACTATCGGGTGCTGATGTGGGAGTCGCTTATAGAAACACAAAGTGTGTCTGTTTGGGCTCAGATAAAGCAGGGCCAAAACGCTGCTCTAGCAGCAGACCGGGCCTCAGTCCCTCATCTGTGCGACGGGGACAGTCAGCTTTGCCTCCAAGGAATGCTACGAACTGGGTCCGGACTGGCACAGAGCAAGGCGTCAGCTAAAGGGGGGCACGGTGCCCACAGCAGGGCTTGGCAAACTCCCCGTTTCCTGGATGAGCTCTGCAACTTGTGAATTGCCTTCCTCTACGAGGACTTGAATCATTGCCTCTGGGCCCCCACCCCACTCTCCCAGTGCTCTCCCAGTCCTCCCAGTGGAAACTCACCCTTTCCCAGGAGGCCTTCCTGACCCTGGGCCCTCTGCTAGGTGCTCTCAGAGCCCAGGCCCTCGGGAGGCCTCGTGTCCGGGACGGTCTTATCTGTGCCCACAATGCACTGCGCTCGGGCTCTGCTCGCAGGAGGGGGTCCCTGCCCTGTCGGGGTCTGCACGAAGGAGGGCTCCGTGGATACGAGTCGCAGAAATGGCTGCGTTCTCTATTCTTCACAGGCTGCTGCTCCACTCGGGCCTCAGTTTCCCAACCTGTGAGGGGGTGGCGTGAGCTGCCCAAGTCACCCCATGTCCCTGTCAGCACCATTCTCTGTCAACAGGGCTCCAGGCCCCAAGTTCAAGTTCCGTCACTCTCTGGTCCCCTGGTTCTCACGCTTCTGTTGACAAAGGCTGTGGGAGGGTACAGTTTCCTGTTGTCCCTATTTCCTCCGGCGTCCTTCCCGCCGGGCCGCCCGCGCACTGGGCCCCCCGCGCCCCCTGCAGCCCCTGCGCCCCGCCCCCACGGCCGCCTGGCGGTCTCAGCGGGGCCCGGCCGCGTGGCCCAGTAGCTGACTCAGTAAATTCTCCAAGACCAGCCTGTGAGTCACGTTGTTCCCGCTGATTTGTCCTTTTGCTTTTGTTTTTGGACTCAGTCCTAAACCCCCTGTTTATGCCGGAAAACTGCTGGATCGAACCCAGACTGTGTTTGTTTACTCTTCAGCCCGAAGACCCTCTCTCCTCCGGAGGGTGGTGATCGCGCTCTCGGGGTCTGTCTAACGCGGCCTTTCTGCCTTGGCGCCAGACGCGGCCCGTCCCTCGCCCTCCCGTCCCCAGACCCACCTGCCTCCCACCTCTACTTAAGGGGGGCTGCCGGCGCCCCTCCCCTGGTTCTGGGGCCTCTGCCTTTCCTACTTTCCTGTAGACCTCGGATGATAACAGCAGATGGGCGCGCTGAGCAAGCGCTAGCCTCCCGCTGTGACCCGGAATTCTCAGTTTACAGCACTCGCCTCTGGCGGAAGCCGGGGACACAGGTCAGATTCCTGACGGGTCACAGATGTCACCCCGATGGGGGCCTCCCCAGGCACCCCTCCTCCAAGCCCTTGAGGCTGGACATCATAGCAACTCCCACCCACTAACAGGAGTCAAGGCGCTGCGGCATGACCAGAAGGGGCACTGCACTGCCGACCTGGGAGGCAGGTTCCCATGTGCCCGCCCAGCCAGGGCCTCAGCTCCCCCACCTGCAACGAGGCCAGCAGCCCTGCCCGCTCCGCCCACCCCGCCGCCTGGCTTCCTGCTGCAGGGGTGAGGAGGGGCGTCTCCCCTCGACCCCGAGGTGCCCCAGAGTTCACCCCACAGGAGCTGGCCGCTTCCCCAGGAGCGTCTGCGGCTAAGCCAGCCCCCTGAGGATGGTAGACGAGCCCTGTCCCCGCTCCCCGACAGGAGAGGAACCCCAGGACGCTGCCCACGGCCTCAGAGTCCACGGACCTGCGTTTCACTCCCAGGTCCACCCCTTGTCACTGGGTCACCCCGATTGGTCCCTCTCGTCACCTGGACTGTTCCCTCACCTGCAGAGAAGTATCACCTGGGGGACAGGCATCCTGTTGGGGCCCAACTGAGGCCATCACCACAGCAAGCCCGGGAGCCCACAGGGTCCAGACCAAACCTGGAATCGGCCTCTGGGGCCCTCTCCGGGTGTGGGGCTCCCCACGGCTCCCAGGTGTCCCAGCAGCCCTGACCCCTGGCCGCCTTCGGTGCTGTTTTTGGCTAGACCTACCGCACCGCCCCTCCAGGCTCACAGCCACCCTCCGGCCACCAACACCGAGGGCCACCCTGCACTGCAGCCCCCGCTCGGCCCTCCCAGGTGGGCAGGTCCAGCCTCTGGGGGATGAGTCTGGGTGGGGGCCACACTCTCTTCCTGCAGGAGCAGGTCAGGCAGGGCAGGACGGCCCCACGTGCCCTGGAGGTGGGTGCCCAGGGCCACCGCCCAGGGCGGGGAGGGGAGGGCAGGGCGTGGGCTGCAGCCTGTGCGGTCCTGTTCTCACACTTCCGACGCTCCCACACCAGTGTGACGCGGGGCCCCCGCCCAGCTAATGACCTCCTGCGTCACTCGAGCAGGTCGGGTTACTTCATGGGCTGGCCTCGCTCTTCCCATCTATAAAGTGGGGTCAGTAACGCTCATGTCCAGCGATTACCGTCTGGGTCACACGTGCCATTTTGTATGTCGCCAGCTCACTCTCGTAATGTTTGGGACTCTTTGGGACATTTCCCCCTGTGGCCAGCCTTGATGGGCTGCGGCCACCGGAGGGCCCCTCCCCCAGAGCGGAGGGCGGAGGGCCGCATTCCTGGCCACCAGTGTGAGTGATGGCACAGGGAAGGAACCTGGCAAGGTATGCAGGGGGCTATCACCTGAAACAAGGTCAGGGGCTCCTGGGACAGAGGACAGGAGGGCAGACCCAGCGAAGGGCTACAGGTAGAAGGTGTGGCTGGTGCCAGGGCTCTCCGGCATGGATGACCCAGGACGTGGGGCACTTGGTGTTGGGTGGCAATGCCATGGACCCAGAAAGGAGGAGCCCAGGGTCTAGGCAGCTCCCGTGGAGGTGACCTGGGTGGGCACAGCACGGGGCCGTGGGTGCTGGCTGCCGCTGGGTCGGACGTCTGGCTTAGACAAGCTGGCCAGGTTCGGCCACAGCCCAAGTCTACAGACTGGACAGGGGCAGGTGGCCAGGCATGGCCTGCCTGCGCCGGCAGCCAGGGCACATGGAGCCCCTGCAGAGGGCAGGGGCCAGCTGTGCACACAACAGGCCAGGGGCAGACTGGGGCACCAGCACTGCTGTGCAGCACCCCAGTGGCAGTGCGGCCTGCCTGGCAGCCCCAGCGAGGAGCTGAGCAGCCAGGAGACTCAGAGCCATGAAGGGAGGGGAGGTGGGGTGCAGGAGAAGCCGAACGGGGGTTTCCCAAGCAGACATGTGGGAAGGGTACTGGGCGAGGGCCCACTACAGGAAAGGTGCCCCTGCCTGTGCCGAGGGGAGCAAGGTGGCCAGAGTCCATCTGGAGAGCTGGGTCGCCGTGGCCTTCCGAGGGCTGCCGTGGCTGTCCTGTCAGATGCCTTCACAGCCGGCTGCTGGCACAGGGCAGCGCCTGGCAGCTGCTGAAGGCCAGGCTGCCACTTCCCCTCCAGCGCCCAGCGCTGCCCTCGGCGCCCTGGCCTACAGCCCTCACGTCGGCCTGACTCCTGTCCAACCCTCCCCTCATCCAGCTCAACCGCCCGAAGCGCATCTCCCGCAAACTTGGCCTTCACTTCCGTACCCGCTCCCCCAGGCCCCTCCCACCTGGGCCCAGAACTGCAGGCCACCGTGGTCCCTTGCTAGGGTTGCAAAGTACCACAGACTGGAGGGCTTGAATCTCAGAAAATTGTTTCCTCGTGGTTCCAGTTCACAGAGGCTGGAAGTCCAAGGTCACGGCGCTGGCAGGTTGGGTCTCCCGGAGGCCTCTCTCACTTAGCTTACAGACTGCCGACCCCTTGCTGTCCTCCCTCTCTCAGTGACCACCGCTGCTCTCTGCGTGTCCAGACTCCCTCGTACAGGAGGGACACCACGTAAGGATCGCTGCCCGCCCATCTGACCTCATTTTGACTTAATCACCTCTTTGAAGGCCCCGTCTCCAAATACAGTCACAGTCTGAGGTCCTGGGGGTTAGCGCTTCAACATGTGAATTTTAGGGGGACACAATTCAGACCATAACAGCTACTGAGAGCCCCTGGGCCTGGCCTATGGACTTGAGTCTACCCAGTGAAGAAGGCTGGGGTGTCCTGGCTCCGTGCCTCACCAGCATGTGGTACCCGATGTTGCTGACTCCCCCACAGAGCTCCTGGAGCGTGGGGCGGGGTCTGAGTCCTCTCTGAGCCCCGCATCAAGCTACAGGATTTTAGGAGCTGCTGTGCGGCATCAAAGGATCTCTAAACGAATGACCCAGTAGGGGCAGGGAGGCGGGGGTTTTTGGGGCCCCGCCCAGGGAGGCCGGGTTCTGGGGCCCCGCCCACAGGCGCCCGGCTTCTTCCTCTTCGCACCCAGCAGTGGCGACACCAGCCCCGCCTGGTGCGGGTGCAGAGTTACCGGAGAAGTTTCACGTCCACGTTTTTCCAGCCGGCCGTGGGAGGCGGAAGGCAGGTGCGGCTTGCCCAAGGGCGGCGCCAGGACTCATCCCACCTTCTGCCCGACCTGCCGTCCCGTCTCCAGCCTCCCTGCACTTGGCCTGAAGTGGGGGTTGGGCTCCCAGGGAGGCGTGAATCACAGGGGCTGGCAGGATAAGGCCTGTACGTGTGGCTGCCCGGTGCCAGGCACAGGCGAGGATGTGGGCTCTTCCTGTGGGAGGAGCCAAGGACAAGCGGGGCTGGGCAAGGACAGCTGGCAGGCCCCTCGGGCCCTTGGAGCCAGACCTCTGTCACTTCTGAGCCCTGGGCCTTCAGGCACGTCGGGCAGCTTCTCTGGGCACAGCTTCTTCACTGAAGCACACTCGCCGCACTTACTGTGCGCCGAGACCGGTTTTGGCACCAGGGCTGTGTCACATCCTCATGGAGCTGAGGGGTCAGACACTCAGGGCAAGCTGGAGCCCCACTGGGGTGCGGTCAGTGGTCAAGGAAGTGCCCCCTGCGGAGAGGAGATGTTGACCAAGCCCAGGGTGATGAGGAGGAGAATCTGGGCTAGCTCTCTGCAAAGTGCTCAGAATAGCAGCCACCGCTCTCTGGGCCTGCATGTGGGGGAGGAGGGGGCTCAGCCTCTGTCCCCCCAGCTTTCTCCCAGGGCACTCCAGCCAGCCTGCCCCGCCTGCCAGCATGCAGGGTCCTCGGCTCTGGGGGTTCCCAGGGCAGCCCACACTCAGGCACCCCCCCTTTGCAGGCTGGCCATGAGCACCTGGGCGGGGGCTGTGGACCCCCCCCTCCCCACTGCTCTCTGCAGCCCCCAGCCCAGGCGGGGACACATGCAGTATTCCAACGGGCAGTAAAGGATGGCTGAACCCTGGCAGGCCTCTGAGCCGCACCTCGGCTACCTGTGACCAGGACAAGCCACCGCAGAGGGAATCTGTCCTCAGCCTGGGTGTGCAGGCACAGCCAGGTCCCTGGACCCAGACTATGTGGTTCCAGTGCTGCCTCCATCCTTTCGTGCTGAACCCCCAGTGCCTAGAACTGTCCCCCTGAGGAGTGGGGATGCGCAGCACCTGTCTCCCGGGGTGGCCCCCAGCAAGAGCCTACAGACACAGGCGATGGGGGCTGTTTCCAGGCTGGGTCCTTGGGGGTCCCCACCTTCTGCGGGTGGGTGGGTGCCTGCCCTGGTCTTCCAGCTTATTTCTGAGAGGACTGTGGGGCCTGCCCAGCCGGGTAAGGGATGGGCTCCGAGGGGAGGGGTCCAAGAGGCGATCTGATGCCCAAAGTCACGCCACCTATGGTCGCTGCATCAGGATTGGCATTGGCGCCCGTGGAGCCCACCCCCAAGGCCAAGCCCCCTGGAGGCCTCCCACCGCCCCCGCACGACTGCCCACGCAGTATTTCTGCCGCCGAAGGACCCCGCCTGTCGCTGGGACTGGACTGGGAGGCGCTGCTCAGCTCCAGGCCCGCGGCGACTGCAGCCCGGACCCTCAGACCCGCTGCGGAGGGAAACCCCCTCCCACTGGGCCTGAAACCTCCGTTCGCGTCCTGCGGGCTCCCTGGTCCGTCGGCGCGACCCCCGGCCAGACCGGCCCCCCCGCCCCGACCCCCGTCTCCCGCGAACCGCTCCTCGTCCCCCGTCCGGTCCTCGCGGTCCCTCCCTAGTGCCCCCGCCTCGGTGCCCCCGCCTGACGCCCGCCCGCCTGCGGCCCCCTCCTCGGCCCCCGCCGGTCCCCCCGGCCCCTCCTCGGCCTCGCGGCCGCTGTGCGTACGGGGTGACGCAGTGCCGTGCGCCCCGCGCCCCGCCCGCCCCGCGCCTCCGCCGCTGCCGCAGCTGCGACCCGGCCGGGCTCCGGGGGCCGCTAACGGTCCCGCGCCCCCGCCCGGCGCCCCCCGCGCCCCCGCCCGGCGCCCCCCGCCCGGCCGGGCTGGCGCCATGGGGGCGGCGGAGCCGCTGCGCTCCGTGCTGTGGGTGAAGCGGCAGCGCTGCACGGTGAGCCTGGACCCGGCGCGGGCGCTGCTGCGCTGGTGGCCGAGCCCGGGGCCCGGAGCCAGCGTCCCCGCCGCCGGTAAGTGTCGCCGCCGGCCGGAGGCTCCCCGCGCCGCGCCGGGCCGGGAGGAAGGGGCCCGGGGAGGCGGGCAGGAGGGGAGGGGAGACGAGGAGGGGCCGACACGGGGCGGCGGCGTCTCGGCGACAGCTGGCAGGGCTCGGAGAGTGTGTTCACTGCGGGGACAGGGTGACAAAGAGGGAGCCGGGCGGCCGCGGGCCCCTGTGGGATGGAACCCCGGCGGGCGGGCGGCTGCTGGCCGTGGCCCCCGGCCGCCTCTGACCAGCACGCACCGCTGCAGGGGCACCAGGGCCCCCTCCCCACGAGGCTGCCCGCCAGGGCCCCGCGGCCGCGGACACGCGCTGAGTTTGCGAGTCAACCGCGCGGCAGACGCTGGTGTTTACGAGGCCCTGCCCCGCGAGGCTGCACTCTGGTGGAGGAAGGGGCTCTGACCTGTCCCGGATGTGCTGGGGACACTTATTCTGCTGCGACAGGCTGGACACACGGCCTCCAGAGGCCCTGGGGATTTGGAGAAGTGTCGCTAATTAAAAAAAAAAAAAAAGGCCCCGGCGGCCGGGAGGGCACCGCAGGGTGGGTGGGCGGGCGGTTGGGCAAGGGCCCTCTCTCCAAGGGCAGAGGCACCTGCCTGAGGCTCCCGGCGAGCTGTCATTTGATCCCCGAGGGGGAGGATTACAGAAGGCAGTTTGGGCAGCGAGAAGGGGCCAGGCTCAGGACCCCCAAAGGCAGGTGGGCATGCCTCATTTCATGCATTTGTCTCACCCGAGTTGCTACCCAGGGCCTGTGGGCGAGGGCGTGGTAGTACCCGGCCTCAGCGTAGTTGAACATTTTCCACAAAAGGGGAGACTCAGGCACACGGGGGCAAGCATTTCTGAGGAGGCGAGCCAGCAGGGTGGGGGCCGGTTGCTGTGGGATGGGGTCCCAGCAGCCCTCACTTATGTGGCAGCATTTGACCAGAGACCTGCAGAGACCTGTGCGTGCTGGGGCGAGATGGGCCGGGCAGGAGGACATCAGGTGCAAAAGGCCTTGAGAGCAGCCAGGAGGCTGGCGTGGGTGGGGGAGGAGAAATGGGGCCCTTTGAACCCCTGGGGGCCAAGATGGGGGGGGGCTTGGGCTTTTACTGGCAGTGCCATGGAAGCACCTGGACGGCTTTATCCAGCTTAATACTCTCAAAGGATCCCTGTGGCTGCTTCCGGGAGAGCAGAGGGGGGACAGGAACTGACGTCAGGCCCGGCCTTGGCCTGGCAGGAGTGATGGTGAGCAGGGCTGGGTCTGCACAGACTGCAAAAGCTCAGGGAGGGCACCGAGGTCCCAGTCTGTGCTCGTCGGGAGGAGCAAGGGTTTACTGCTTTAATTATTGGGGTTTGGGGGGGTGGAGGTCCCCATTCTCGTGCGCAGAGTTTGGGATGCTTTTTGACGCGTTGGTGCAAGCTGGGGTGTTACAGTGGGTGCTGTAGGCGCTTTCTGATGCTGAGGTCATGGGGCTCTGCGGGGGAGGGGAGAGGTGGCGCAGAGCCAAGGTCGAGGGGCCTTGGACCCATGACCAACACTTGGTTTCCAGCCTTGGGGTGCCTGCCAAAGCCTGACTGCAGAGAGCTTATCTGTGGCTGGGTGTCTGAGAGTCTGCTCCGGTGGCATCTTTCTGACATCCCCTTCGGGAGAAACGCCCCGCTCAGATGTCACCCTTGGGCCTCCTGGCACAAGCCCTAGGCCCCTACCTCTAGTTCATGCTCTGGAATGCTGAGGTGAATGGAGCCTGGTGCGCCCCTCGGGCTTCCGGGTGCTCCTGTAAATCTCTGGGCTCAGGATGACCCCATACACTGCCCTCGTCACCGCATGTAACGGTCACTTCTGCATGAGCCACGATGGGCTTCCAGGACAGCTCCTCCTGTCCTTTGCGATGAAGGCACTGTGCTTGTAAGCAGCGAGGTGTGGCCTCCTCAGCCCTGAGAGGCCACGTGGTCTCTGCACAGACCCCACCCATGGGGGTGGCTGGGTGGGAGCCCACTCACTGCCTGTGTGTGGTGTTGGCATCCTCGGCTGCCTGCTATTACAGTTTCCTGTCACCAGATTCTGGGTTTTGCATGGTGGAGTGTCTGCCTGCGTTTGTCGGCTGCCTGCTCCACAGCGGCCACCCTCAGCCCTGTGACGGTTGTGGCTTCACTTGTAATCCACAGCGGCACTTTGGTGCAGGCGCATCCAAGCTTGCTGACAGCGTCCCCTCCCTGAGAGGCTGGGGCTGCGGGCCTGCTGGTGGGCTGTCTCTGGGGAGCAGCCTGTGCTTGGCTTTTTGCTCTCTGACACAATGCCAAGACACAGCTGCGCCCCCTCTTTGGGTTTCCCCATAACTCTGCACCCACCTGACAAAGGCATCAGGCCCATAGTGGACGATTTCATGCCTGAGGGCAGGAGCACAGATGGACAGACACACGCTTGTCCACAGGACACTGAATGCAGTTAGCAGGGTGCAGGGTTCAGCCCCCTGCCCCTCGCCCCCAGGTGTGTCCGGACGTGCAGGAAGGGGGTGGAGGCTGTGCACAGACAGGCTCTAGGGGGACCCGTGAGGGCAGGCAGAGGGTGCCGTGGAGCTCGGGGACAGGGGTGGGGGGCTAAGGGGTGAATTGGGACCGCCTGCAAAGGAGGACGGGGAAGGGGGCGGAGCCAGGGCCCCATGCACACCGGGCCTGGTGTGGCGACTTGGGCTATCCCATCTGACCCTTTCCGCACCTCGATAATGTCCCTCCTACTTTCAGAGATGAGAACCGGGAGCCATAACTTGATTGCTTGTAGGCACTCGAGGTCCGAAGGGGCTGGCTGTCAACCGAGCGCGCTCTGTCCTCTGGCCGTCTCCGAGCTGGGCGTGCGGCTCTGTTTGGGAGCGAAGGCAGGACGAGGACACGGAGCGGGGGGTGCCGGACCCAGTGAGGGCTGCACCTAAGGACCCTGTGGGCCAGCAAGTGCTCGCGGGTCGGAAGCGGGGCCGGCTGAGAACAGGAAAACAGGAAGCCGTGACCCCGGCTTCTCAGCTGCACTTGAAACAGACTGAAACTGTTTCCGTCTGTCCCGACGTGTGGCTCATCCGCCCGACGCGTGCTCTGAGTGTCTTATTTGTGCCCCATTCAGAAGCCAGAAGTCACGCAGGTTGTCAAACCGCAGAAAGCCGCGGCCCTGCATGTTTTGATACGGAGGTGTCTCAGTATATCTGAGCAGGAGCAATCCTGTTTCCCTGCTTTCAGAAAAACCTGGAATCTCTTTCCAGGTTTGCACACGAGTCGCAGTGGGGAGAGGTGCGCGGGCTGTTGCGGTTCCAAAGCAGAGGTCAGAACACCAGCCATCGCCCTGCAGTCCCTCTCCCGGCAAGTCTCGGTGATGTCAGGTCTCATGCTGGAGCAGTAGTGGGAAAAGTGTCATTGTTCTGACAGGATTCCAGAGTGGACTTTGATTTGTGATGCTTAAAGGGCCAGATCGCAAATATCTTTTAGATTTTGTGGGTCACAGTTTCTCAGCTCTGCTGTTTTAGCACAGAAGCCACTACAGACAGTATGTGAGTGACCGCATGTGGCCGTGTGCTAATAAAACTTTATTTATAAAAGCACGTAGCTGGCTGGGTTTGGCCTGCAGCTTGCTGATCCAGCTCTAAATCATGGTTGCTGAAGAGGAATTGTCAGTGCTTTATCAAAGCAGCTAATCCAGATGGCTCAAAGCACTTCAAAACAAACCAATGTGGTCACCTGGAAAACGCGCGGCTGCAGTTCGGGGAGCACGCTCATTTGGTTTCTGACCCCCCTGTTCACTTGTCTGCAGGCAGGGTAGATTGCGGCGGGTTGCCCTGAGGGACAGCACATACATTTGCAGACTGACAGGCATCAGAACTGGGCAGGCCAGCGGGCAACAAGGTCTCTGTCTCTTCCTTTGTCTGAGAATGTCTGGACGTCTCCTTTACTCCTGAAGGATATCTTTGCTGGGTATAGGATCCTGATTTGGCAGCTCTTTTCTTTAGTGCTGGAACAAATACAAGGTGTGATTGTAAAATACAGTGAATGTTGAGATTTTAAAAAATGTGTTACACTTAAAGACACACTGTCACGAATCCCCCTTGAAATGCTCCTCCTCGCTTCAAACACACGTGTCCCATGGTGCTTACCCCTTTCTGAAGCAGTTCTGGAAGTCCTCTGATGTGAGCATCTTCAGTTGCGCTGTCACGGCTGCCTCAATGTCCTTCATCGATTCAGGTCACACACGGCTTCTGGCACGGCAGTTTCTGTCAAATGGGTGCCCTCATCCACCTCACTCATCGGATCGGGCACTACGCGACTTGTGGCTCTTCCGCCACATCAAAATGTCCACAAAGGGTAAACGTTTTGAATCAATTCAGGACATCGAGGCGGCCATGACAGCGCCACTAGGGACACAACAGAGGACTTCCAGAACGGCTTCAGCGAGGGGTAAGCACGATGGGACACGTGTGTTCCAAGCGGGGTTGGGGGGTATTTTTGAGGGGAATTAATGGCAATGTGTCTCCTACTGTAATAATTTTTTGAATGTAAACATTCACCGTATGTTTTGATCACACTTTGTGTGGCACCACTCCTTTCTGGTCTCCATGGTTTCTGATGAGACATCCACTCTCACTCGAATTGTTTGTCCCTCTGCGTAGGGCTGTTGCTCCTCTCTCACTGAGTGAAGGTTTTTTTCTTTGTATTTGATTTTCCAAAGTTTGGTTTGGATTTATTTGGGTTTATCGTATTTGCGGTTACGTCTTTTGCCAAATTTGAGGAGTTCCCAGATGGTGTTTTTTGAATACTTTTTCAGCCCCCTTCCTCTCCTCTGGGACTCCAGTGACACAAAGGTTGGACTCTTTATTATTGTCACATGGGTCCCTGAGGCCCTGTTCATTTTTTGTTTGTTTTTTTCTTTTGGTTTTTGTTGTTGTTGTTGTTTGGGGGTTTTTTTGGTATGTGGGTAGTTCCCTGGCTGGGAATCGAACCCAGGCCTCAGCATTGACAGCGCCGAAGCCTAGCCACTGCACCACCAGGGAACCGCCCCCCCGCCTCCCCGTTCATTTTTTAAGATCTGTTTTTCTCTGTTGTTCAAACTGAGTCATTTCTATCGTCCTGTCTTCAGTTCACGGATTCTTTTCTCTGTCCCTCATCCTGCTGCTGAGCCCACGCATCTGTGCGCTGGAGGTTGGGCCCTTGTATTTTCGTTCCCAGATTTCCCTCATGTTCCTTAGAGCTTCTGCTTCCTTGCCGAGCCGCTGTATGTCTTTGCTTTGGGCCCGTGACTTCTCACGAAGCACTGTCCTCGTGGATGCTTTAAAATCCTCGGAGATCATTTCACCATCTTTGTCCTCTCAGTGTTGACGTCCCGCGATTTATCGACACTCACACACGGCGCAAGATGGTGCGAAATGCAAGCAGCTCCTAACGTAGAAAACGAAATGCCCCAGGTTCCCAGGGCCGAGCCTTGGCCGAGCCTTCCTCCAGCGACTCCCTTTGCACCTGCTGTCGCTGTTGACCCTCAGTGTGTCCACACCACATATTCTGTGGGAGGCCCCTCCCTGCCGCCACATGTAGGTTGACCAGCATTGAGTGGTGTCATTTCACCCGTGGAGGACCCCGGTGGCCCCACTGCTGCCCCCCTGCCCCGCCCTGAAAGGAGCCCCGTCTCCTGGGTCCCTCAGCAACACGCTACTCACCGCCTCCGAGACTTGCTGGAACCCCACGCCCCTGGGAGCTTGTCCTCAGTCGGCTCGGCTGCCCGCATCCTCTGCTGTCCTGGGTGTGTTCTTTCAGGCCACCAGCGTCAGTCACAGGCTGTCATTCCACCCCTCCCACAGCTGTGTGTCCAGCTGGACCTGGAGGCGCGTGTGGCTCTGTCATTACAACCGCCCCAGACACACCTCAGGGAGCTCGGGGCAGCCTCTTCCCGGGTTTCCGGAGTGGGGACTGTCAGGGGCTGCCCTCGCCTAGGTCTGGCCGAACGTCCCTGTCCTCCGGCTACATCCAGGGGGACCCACATGCCCACCTGCAGCCCCCGCCGCGTGGCCCTGACTCACACGCACACTCGGGGCCGGGGCCTGCTCGTCCCCCGGTCCTGGTCGTCCCCGGTCCTGATCGTCCCTGGTCGTCCCCAGTCCTGCCATGTGCTCCGACTGCTGAGCCAAGCTAAGGGCTGACACGGGTCACCTTGCCCCAAACAGTGCAGGCGCTGGCCCGCTTGGATGGCTGAGCGAATCCTTTGAGACGTCGTATCCGACGTTTGGTGACTCTGTTGGGTAACCCCCCTTCTGAGAACACGGGGTTTCCCAGGTTTCCTTGGCCCCGAATGGCCCAGTTACGTGAACCTTCCCCCTCGCTCTTGGGTTTGTAACGACTGTGGAAGCGAACCGCTCGCAGCAGCTGACGCTGGACTTGCGTCGCGTGCTCCGCGGTGCATCCATGTGCCGTGTGGACGTGTCCTTGCAGGTGACAGCTCTGTGCCCGTCTCTGAGATCATCGCCGTGGAGGAAACAGACAGTCGTGGGAAGGACTCCGGCAGTGGCAAATGGCAGAAGATGGAGAAGGCGTGCGCCTTCACAGGTGACGCCGCCGCCGCGGTGCCCTCTCCCGCTCGCCGCCGTAGCGCGGTCTCGTTCCCACCGCCTTGTTCCTCTTCGGTGTTTTGTTAACGTTCAAAGAACGGAGGAGCGGCCGGTTTCCCTAACGCGCCTCGGGAGTTACAACTAACTCGACCGAAGGAAGGGGAACCGGGGGCCGCTGTGGGCTGAGCCGGCGGGGCGGGCAGGGCGCCCCTGCTGGTCCCCACGGTCACCCCGGGGGCCGCGGGCTCGGGCCTAACATGCTCGTTTCTGCGCAGTGCACCACGTGAGGAGGGCCCGGCGCCACCGCTGGAAGTGCGCGCAGGTGACTTTCTGCTGTGCCGACGAGCAGCTGTGTCACCTGTGGCTACAGCGCCTCCAGGAGCAGCTGGACAGGCTGAGTACGTGTGTTTGTATATCCGGGGAGGGACAAGGTAGCTGCGGTGCCCGAGGGTGGGCGCGTGCTGCCGTGCCCCGGCCTCCCCCGGCCTCCCCCGGCCTCCCCCGGCCTCCCCACAGCTCCTGTCACCGAGCTGGAGATGATGGGTCCCCGTGACTTTATAGACCTCCAGCACGTGGCCTCTGGGGCCCGTGTACCTTCACCCACCGTTTCACCGTGTGATGGCGTGGGGCGCAGGGTCCGTCGGGGCTGCACGGCGGCACAGCCCCACCCCCACCCCCAGGTCCGACCCAGCGCTGTGTCCTCTGCATCTTCCTGGGCCCCTCAACTGGTCTGTTCAGACCATGGCCTCAGTTTCTCCTGCTCCCCGCTCTCTGGTCCTCTGCTGCTTTTATGAGACTGTGAGTCTTCAGATTCCACCTCGAAGAGGAGATCCTCCGAACCCGCCCCCCTAGAACGATGGGGTGCGTTTATGTTTCGGTATAACCCGTCGCAACGCCTGTACAGGGGTACAGTTGTTACGGTCTGCTTGTGTCTAAAACAGCCGTGTCCAACGTTTTGGCTCCCCTGGGCCACACTGGAAGAACTGTCTTGGCCACACACAAAGCACACTAACGATAGCTGATGAGCTAAAAAAAGTCACAAAATAAATCTCATCACATTGTAAGAAAGTTCACGAATGTGTGTTGGGCCGTGTTCAAAGCCGTCCTGGGCTGGACCAGCGTCCTCTAAAATACTACGATTCTGTCATTCAGCCACTCTGTCATTTGACCTTCTGAGTGTGTTCTCCACTGTGACGTGGACCTGGCCTGGAACACGGACACACAAGAGGCACGTCTGTAACAAGACCCACAGTGTGACGTGACGTGTGGGAGCCCTCACTCAGCACACACGCTCGGACCGCTGTCCCCCGCAGCCCCCCGCAGTCACTACTCCCCGGGGACAGGCTCTGCCAGGCTCTCCATGGCTCCCTGTGGCTCTCTGTGGCTCCCCGTGGTTCTCTGTGGCTCCCCGTGGGCCCCCCGTGGCTCTCTGAGGCTCCCTGTGCCCCCCCCATGGCTCTCTGTGGCTCCCCGTGGCTCCCATGGCCCCGTGGCTCCCTGTGGTCCCCGTAGCTCTCCGTGGCCCCCGTGGCTCCCCGTGGCTCACTTGCAGTCCTCACAGGCCCATCGTGCAGCACGGGCTCCATGACTGCTTTGGGCTCCATGTTACATCGTTGGAGTCCGTCCACGCCGTGGTGTGCGGGTACCCGCGGTGTGAAAGGGCACCCATTTAGTCATTTGTTGTACTGTTGATGGTCATTTGGGTAGCTGGTGGGTGGGGACTGGGACAAGGGATGCCACCTGAACCTTCTGGGGTGTGTCTGTGGGTGCACGCCTCGGGCCGGAATGGCTCGGTTGGACTGTGTCCAGACTCAGTAGACACCGCCAGACTGTTCCAAAGTGGGGTTCCAGCAACGCCCCGACCAGCAGCATGTCGGAGTTCTGGTCGCCCCGCATTTTAGCCACACCTTTAAAATCTGAGGCATGCTGGTGGGTGTTAGCAGTCTTGATTATGGGTTTAGTTTGCATTTCCCTGGTGGCTCGTGAAGTTGGGAAACAAACCCCTGGTTATGGGCCGTCCGGAGGTCTGGGCTGCGAGGTGTCTGTTCAGGTCTGCGGGCCGTTTCCCTGCTCGGCCGTTGTCTCTCTGAGTTACGTGGAGAAACTCTTCCCATACGGTGGCTCTGGTCCTTGAACTGGATGTCACAGATGTCTTCCCTCTCCCACGGTGTGGCTTGCACTGTCATTCCCTGCATTGCATTCTTGTGATGATGAACAGTTTTCATTTTAACGCAGTCCTAGTTATCTTTACCTTTTTCTTAACTCTGCGGTGAGATGGGGTCCCATCTAGGACACTTCGTGTACTGCGAGGCCGTGAGGGCGTTTTCTTCTGGAAGCTCTGCCTTGCCTTTCACGTGTAAATGCACAACCCCTTTGCAATTGCTGTTGGCACGTGGTGTGAGGCAAGTGCTCAGCGTTCTTTAAATGGAGATACCCGCTTGACCCCCTGCCGTTTTCGGGACACACTGTCCTGGTCCCCACGCATCGTGCTGCTACCGTTAGGGTTTTGGTGTGTTTATTGCTTCCGTGTAGAAATTCCATTAATTTTATATTTCATCTTCCATCCCATGAGCTTGCTAAATGCACTTACGACTTTTAGTAGGCTGATCACGCTTCTTACCAAGCGTGAATAGTGCCAGGTCTGTGCCTTTCGTTGCCTTTGTCCTGCCTGGGGACCTCCCGTGCGGGGGAACAGACTTAGTCCTGATCTCAGCGGGAAATTTTCAACCCTGCACTGTCAAGAATGCCGTTTCCTAGGGTTTTAACAGATTTTTAAAACCTAGATTAAGGAAGTTTCTTTCTCATCCCACTTTTCCGAGAATTTGGTTTCTTATAATCATGACTGGATGTTGGAGTTGATAAATGCTTTCTCCGTACTCCCGAGGTGATGGCACGCTTTGCGGCTTCTTGCGTCCATGTGTTGAAGAACACGGATTTCTCCTTCTAGAAAAGCCTTTGTTTTCCTGCGGTAATCCCCACGTGGGCGTGACGTGTCCCCGTTGGATGTTATTTCTGGACTTGACTGGGGGCCGCTTCGGTCGGGAGCGTTGCGCCCTGGCTCCGGGGAGAAACAGCCCCGTGAGTCCCCTTTCTGACGTCGTCCTTGGCCGGTTCTGCTGTCGGGTGACCACAGCCGGCGCGTTGAGGAGTGCTCCTTTCTTTTCTACTCTGCGGAAGAGTTTTTATAATATTGGGGCTACTTTGTTCTTTCACTATGTGGAAGCATTCGTTGGTGAAGCCATCGGGGCCCGGGTTTGCTTTGTGGGAAAGATTTCGTGACCGGCTCGGCTCTCTGTTAGGTATCAGACTAGTCAGGTCCCGTTTCTTCTGTGAGCTTCGGGAAGTCATGTTCTTCAGAAATCTATTTCATCCCAATTTTCGGATTTATTGGCATACATTTATTAATATATCCTTTCACTTTGTAATATTTGTAGATTCTGGAATAACGTGCCCTTTCTCATTCCTGATACCAGTAATTTGTGTTTACTGCCCTTTTTAAGTCAGCTCTGCTAGGGATTTATCGGTTTTACGAGTCGTTCCAAAGCACCAACTTCGGGCTGTTGATTTTCTCTATTGCATATTTCCCCCAGTATGTTATATGAAGGTTTTCAAGCACAGAAAACCTGAGAGACCTGTACAGTGAACGTTCACACGCCCACCCCTGAGCTTCGACAGTTGTTAGCGTTTTGCTGTATTTGCTCTGTCAGTGTCCATCTATCCATCACTCACTTAACTGTGTTTTTGCTGTTTCAAAGTACGTGACAGACATCAGGACACGTCAGCCTGCACATCACTAACTAGAGGTCACCCTTCGTGCCCAGCGCTGAGATAGAATTTACACACAGTGAAATGGACTAATCACTAGTTTGAACGAACGAGCTCTGAAACATACACCCCCCTGTGTAAGCCACACCCCTGTGGGGGTCACATCGCCCCCGAAGTTTCTCCTGATCCTCCCTAGTCCGCGCAGGCAACCCCAGGCCGGTGTTTTGTCGTGGGTGCACGTGTTGGTTGTGCCTGTTCTAGAACCCCGTGCAAATGGAGCCACCTGCTAGGAGCGCGTCTGCGGAAGGCTTCGGTCTGAGACGTGTTCGTGTCGGCGTCTCAGGAGTTCTTGTCGCCGAGTAACATTCCGTTGGGGGGACACGCTGCGTTTCGTGTGTCCAGCCAGCCGCTGGGGTCACCGGGGAGCTTCTGTGACCGGTGCGGCTGGAAACATCCACGCGCAGGAGTTGCTGTGGACTTGGGTTTCCAGTTGGTCTACCTTCTCGCTGTGTCGTTCAGTTTCTGTTTTCAAGTACCAGAATGTACTTGAACGGGCCGGAACAGGAGCACGGCCATTGTTAGGGGAACAGGGGTGAGTCAGGAGACCCCGTGCCGGAGGTTGGAAGGAACAGGGACTGGGCAGCCGCCTGACGTCTCGCTGTCCCTCCATCGCCACGTCCAGCTGTCCCTGTGCCTGTCCATCTCCCTCTCCTGCCGCTCCTTTCCGGCCATCTGCTTCATCCTCCCTGTTCTCTGCAGACTCATCTCCTCCACACGAACACGGACGGGGCTGCGGCCTTCCAGAATGCTGGTCTCCCAGCGGCCCTCAGCACGGGAGCGCGCCCTTCTCAGGCCGAATTCTGAATCCCTGGGACTGGCATCACATCTGGCGGAGGTGCAAAGCACCACCCATGCTGACAGGCTGTCCCTCTGGTTTTTATTTCACAGATTGGGAAACGCTTTCTCAGGGTTCTTGCACTGAAAAGTACTTTTCGTCAAGTGATAATACGCAGAATTCGGAAACCAGCGTGCTGTCATTTTGTGTGGCTCAGGGTTCGCGTGCACTGTTGGTTGTAGTCACTGCGCTGTGCACATTGTTTCTGTTTTGCAGCATCCAGACCGAAGCACCTACTGGTGTTCATCAACCCCTTTGGAGGGAAGGGGCAAGGCAAACGGATCTACGAGAGGAAAGTGGCCCCCTTGTTCATGATGGCCTCCGTCACCACCGAAATCATCGGTAAGGCCTGAGGTCTTTGTTCGGTATGCAGAGCGAATCGGAGAGAGGTTCCAGTACGGCCCCTGGAGGAGATTTTATCTCAAAGATTATTTTAAACAAAATCGAATATGATTCTTTTATAAATCAGAACGAGAAGAATGCAAACTAAAGAATGTAGACTTTTCTAGCCAAGACCTTGTGTTTAAAGCCCTCAAGGAAAGCACCGAGAAGATAAAAGGACAAAGGCCACAGGCAGAGAATTCTTGCAAGAAGAGATACAGGATTAATAAGTCTTAGAAAGAATTCCACCAGTGAGTGACATATTAAGAGACATAATGCGATAGCACGTTTGTGGCACTGGGTTTTCAGGGCCAGTTCTCGATGCTGGGGGAGTGTCTCTCGTGTACACGTATTAAAGCACTCGGCAATGGGCCACTTGGGTCAAGAGCCTTAAAAATGAGCATTTTGCTCAGGGTTCCGGTTTCCTAAATCTTTCCTAGGAAGACAATCAGGTGTCCGCAGAGAGTGAGGTACACAGATGTCCATGGCCACATTTTATATTAATGACAAAACAGTGGAAACAACTTAAGTGCCCCCAACAGGAAAACTGTGGTGATTCTGAAGGAACAGTAGGTAGTCCTTGCAACCGGTCTTTACAAGGAATTGTGTGTGTGTGCTTTTATTTTTTTATTTTTATTTATTTTTTATTCATTTTTCTTGTTAGACTTATTGGGGTGACATCTGTTAGCAAGGATTACAGAGGTTTCAGGCATGCAATTCTATAGTGCACTGTCAGCTTGATGTATAATAAGTTCACCACCTACAAGGAGTCTTTAACGGCATAAAAAAATGGTTGTGACACGATGTTTGAAAACAAGGACCACGCCGTGTGCACAGTAGAATTTCAACAGAGATTTTGTTTCTCCCATTGGGTATACAGACTGTGAACTAACGTTATGTTTTCTACATTTTGGCGCATTCTAAAATTTCTGAAGTAGCTTGGCTGATAAGGAAAACTTGTAAGATAGAAAAGTAATTTCTTTCCAAAAAGGTGATTATTTGTTGGCAATGGAATGCCACGAATGTGGCCTCTTTCCCCGTGGGAAGTGCTTTGGGAGAGGCTCAGGGTCTTGTTCCACTGAGCTCGGCTCAGTTTCCTGCTCTCTGGCGGGACTGACGTTAGATCCAAGAAGGGATTTGTTGCAGGAAGTCCTCCTGGAGGTCGTATAGCACCTCCTTTGAAAAGAAGGGTTTATTTGTCTTGGATTTTACATCAGGGCTCGCAGACTTGAATATAAGACTTGAATAACACAATGTTATTTCTTCCCACAGTTACGGAGCGTGCTAATCATGCCAAGGAGAGTTTGTACGAGATGGATCTAGATCAGTACGATGGGTGAGCAAGCAGCCTTTCATCCTGGTTCATAAGTAGTAAACTCGAATCCGCTTTTACCCATCTGTCCTAGCTGTATTTGCTCCTTTTCCTAACCTTCCCCCGTGATCGTAAACGTGAACCTGTTTTGTGTAGAAAATGAGAAAAGGCAGGCAAGTTCGTCTTGCGACCTTCTACTACCGGAGAGAACGAAGGTTTAGTAGCGTCCTGCTTCCCTCTCGGTCTGACTACCTACATAGACTCGTGGAACCGACAGACACGGGCGCCTGCCGTCCCTCAGTCGTTCAGCGTGCATTTCCTACGAACAAGGGCATTCTCTCTTACAAACCAGAACTCAGTGATCGAAAAGGAAATCAGTGCCAGCCGACACTACCGCCTGTTTGCTGTCTGCATTCACCTGCTGCCTCTTGTCACATGATTTCTTTGTAGCAAAAGCAAGCCCTGGATCGTGCACTGCCTTCGCCTTCCGTGGTCCGTCCCTCGCGCCTCCGGCAGTGCAGAGCACTTCGGCCTGTCTTGGGATGGACAGGCCGCTTCTTCCGTGGCATGCTTCCGGGTTCGGGTCTGTCAGACCCTGGTTGTGCATTCTGGCTGCAGTGACACGGGTGTGGTGCCGGAACGCTGCCGATCGTGGGTTTTTGTGTTTGTGTCATCTGTCCCTGCTGGCACGTCATAGCTCCTGGAGAGTCAGGTTGCTCTGCCTCGTGCACAGCTGTCCCCAGCGCGTGGCACAGGGCTGGCACGTGGGACCTGGGGACAGGTGGTGGAGTCCACAGGTGGAAAGCGCGTGAGGAGAGGCGCCGTAGGATCAGGCTCGCGTTTGGGAAGATACTTTTGAGAGCCACGTGGAGGGTAGCAGTGAGGTGGGATCGGACCCAAGGAGGCTGAGGGAGGTTCTGGGTTGCAGGCCAGAGCTGGCTGGACAGTGGCAGAGGGCACGTGCAGAGGGGAGAGTCTCTAGGACGTCTTGGGGGAGAATCGACCACGGGTCCCAGCGACGGACCCCTGAAGAAGACATGCAGGGGTCCCTAACCCGAGTGCTGGTGATGTCGTCAGGCTGTGAGATAAGGAGTTGAAGCGGGTTTTGCAGACGACGGTGCAGCCAGTGTGGGGAATGTCAGCTGAGCTGCAGCCCCAGCTGGGCGAGTCGGCCCTCTCCCGTCTGGCCAGGGTGACCGTGAAGAGGCAGCGAGGGCTGGAGAGCCAGGTCTGACCCTGGTCTGCGCCTCCCCAGGGCTGTGCTCCAGGTGACTGCGCCACCTCTGCGCAGGGCTCCTTGTCATGAGTATCACTGTGCCCTCATTGACGCAGCTGAGACAGCTCTAAGGGCCACAAGGCCAGGTTCTCCGGGGGACACCTGTGCCCCTGGGGACATTAGGCACGTGCAGAGCGATCCAGAGGATGGCTTCTGGAAGTCAGTGAGGGAGTCACGCAGTGGGAGTCGGTCAGCCTTCCCGGGGTGGGCCCGAGGGGCCGCAGACTGGCTCCCGGGAGGGACAGCAGCAGGCGGAGTTACTGACAGGAACGGGAAGGACGCGTCAGAGGTGGTAGCTGGGGACTGGGAGGGACTGCCAGCAAGGGAACAGCCACTGTCCCCTGTCATCAGGGTCCAGTTCCCAGAACGCCTGCTGGGTGTGGGGCCGAGTTCCCGGAGACCTTGGTCAGGTGGGGGGCTGTTTGTTTTGGGGTTTGGCTTTGTCTGGTTGTGTCTCAGCAGCTCAGCCGGAAGGGAGGGACGGGCCGGTGGGCCGAGGAGGCACTGGCATCCTCTTGGGGGGGGGGGGGGGGGGGGGGG